>PVKA01005881.1:0-11755 GCA_004027165.1 Ctenomys sociabilis
TGTAGTTGCTGAATGACTTTTGGACTAGTATTTGAAGGATCATTATGTAGGCCTAAAATGGACATATTTTTCCACTTTGTTGTCATTTTGCAAGCCACCTATACCTTTCCTCTAATGGACATTGTTCTTTTTGTTGATTCTCTTTCTTTCTTTCTTTCTTTCTTTCTTTCTTTCTTTCTTTCTTTCTTTCTTTCTTTCTGTGTCACAGCAAAACTTTATTGAGAGGAAACATGGTCACACCCAGCAGATGCGCTTCGGCTCTCTCTCACATTCACACGCACGCACGCACGCACGCACGCGCGCACACACCCTTCTCCAGCTTCTGTCACACGGTCCAGTTCTTAGCTCCGGTGGGACATTCCTCGGTTCCTAAGATCCAGGGGCGGCAGGGGCCAGAGGGAGGCACGGAGTCGGGGTGGGAAAGTGGCCCGGGTAGGAATCGGGTGGGGTGGGAGGAAGGGGGCGCCGGGAGCAGAGGCGGGTGTGGGCGGGGTGCCCCGCAGCTTGTGCGCGCAGAGTGGATCCTGGCCGTCGTGGCCGCGGCTGGCTGCGACCCCGGAGGGGCCTTTCTGGGCTGGGGCGGTCTGGGAAGGACCTGGCCCCCAGCCCGTACAAGTCCTCTGGGCGGTGGCTGGAACTGGAGCGGGCGGGGCAGGGCAGGCAGCAGCAGCAGCAGGCGGGCTCAGCTCCCCCGGCGTTGTCGGCTGTCCACAGCGACAGGTTGTCTCTCTGCAGCTGCACGATGAGGTGCTGTCTTTGTAGGAGTCCTCGCTGAGTGCATGCAGGTCGGCCACGACCTCGTCAAAAGTGGTCTTGGCCAGCAAGACGGCTTCCTCCTCCGGGCTTGTTGGCCATCTCGTAGTGGAAGACAGAAAGGTTCAGGGCTAGGCCCAGGCGGATGGGGTTGGAGGGCGGCATCTCCTTGCTGATGTCCATGGCCTCCTGGTAGGCTGCCCAGGCAGAGCCGATGAAGCGCTTCTTGTCACCGGCAGCCACCTCGGCCCAGTAGCGGTAGTAGTCGTCCTTCATCTTCAGGTAGAACACGTGCACTTGGCCTCCCCTGCTTCTTTCTTTTTTTTTTTTGTGGAACCAGGGATTGAACTCAGGCCCTTGAGCTTGCCAGGGAAGCACTTATCCTACTGAGCTATCTCCCCAGGGCCCCTTACCCTGCCTTCTTGATGAGGCGGGAAGCCAGGAGCCCAGCATGGTGTCGCACATGCCCCAGAGCTCTGTCTCCACCTTCTCCCGGTACTCTTGGACCTACGGGCCCTTCTCCTCCAAGCCCTCCTCGTTGCTTTTCTGCTCAGTGCTGGACAGAACTTTCCAAGGAGCCCTCTGGTCACTCACCATGTTTTTGTAGGCCACAGAGAGCGGGTTTTGCTCTTCACAGGAGAGGTCCTCACCCTTTTCCACCACACCCTTCATGAAGGTTGCCTTGCCCTCACAGCCCTGGGCCTGCCCTGCCAACTTGGCCTTCTGGGTCAACCGGCTCTGGAAAAGAGCAGTCCCTGACTGCTCTAGGGACAGTCAGACAGCGGGTTAACTGGCTGCCAGGGGATGGATGCTGGGTTCTCACATTAGGTTCTCACATCAGTATTTTCACATCAGCTGATTACTTGCTCAGAAAACCTAAAAGATATCATAAAGAACAAAAACCCATATGAACTACAATGTAAACATAAAAGATAAAAGTTTAGCACAGAAATGAGCTTTGCAGGGCTGGGGTTATAGCTCAGTAACACAGTGCCTGCCTGGCAAGTGCAAGGTCCTGAGTTTCATTCTTGGTTTAAAAAATCCTCACCTCAACTATTACACCCCAAGCAGTCTTCACACCTGGTACTGCATGTTCCATATACAAATATCACTCACGCTGAAAACACAGATGGTTCGTTTTCCTCTACTTTTTTGTAGGGTACAACTGACATCTTCTATGTTTTCCTGTTGTCATAGTAGGTCTTTGTTAGGTTGCATCTGCTGGTTCCCCAGTCAGCTCACCAGTGTGCTCCACAATTTTTTTTTTTTTTTTTTTTTTTGCATGGTTCCTTGGGCAGGAGGATCTTGGATTTTTCCTCCTGTAAATGATCTCTTATGAGCCCCAGTCCCAATCCTTCTCCATGAAGTTTTCTTATTATTTTGTTTGTAAACTATCAAACTATTTATGCCACATGTTTAGCACTGAGAAAAACACAACCACTGGCCAATGCTCCGTGTTTCAAGTGACATCGTAGTTGCTGCATAACACATCAACAACATCTACTCCACATTTTGCTTTGTTATTATAAATTTCCATCTCAGCCTTGTGTTTTGTCAAGGTTACCCCATCAATATATCCATCATGGTGACATGTTGATGTCAGGAGTAGCAGTTTTTTTGTCATGTAAGAGGCCAATGTTATATCTTTCTGAAATTCAAAGAGTGAACTTCACAGTTCTGTTTTGAAATTGCAACATTTCATATGGAATCTCTGCTTTGTTCCTGTGTACGGTTCCTGCCCTGGTCAGCTTGTGCTGTTAGCAAATGTAGCACCAACTGGAAAAAGATGAGCCAGTTGTCAAATGTGTGCTGATTAGTTTGGGACATGGGAGCAACAGGTCTATTCGCATCATTTGGTTTGTTACTACATGAGGAAAGACCTGATGCCTGAGTTCAGGATAAATGTCTAAACTGAAAATATACGAAGTCTTCCCATCTACGAGGGCCTTTTTTTTTTTTTTTAAACTTTTGTAATGTTTTCATTATTGTTCTTATTTATGTTTATTAGTTCATCTTAGGTATACATAATGATGACATTCATCATAGGGAATTTATGCTTGTCCATGACACAGCTTGATTCTGCTTTTTCTGCCTTCCCCAACCCTCCCCTCAGGACATAAGTTTTTATGGCATAGTTTGACCAGTTGTTTTTTCATATGTCTTTTACATTCCTGTGATTTTTTTTTTTTTTTTTTTTTTTTTTTTTTTTTTTTTTTTTTTTTTTTTTTTTTTTTTTTTTTTTTTTTTTTTTTTTTTTTTTTGGCAGAACCAGGGATTGAACTCAGGTCCTTGCGTTTGCCAGGGAAGCGCTTATTCCACTGAGCCATCTCCCCAGACACATTCCTGTGGTCACCATGAGAAATCACTATTTTGTAGTCAGTGTTTGCAAGGACTAGATTTAATACATATAATTTATAGGATTATTTTATAATGCCCAAAATGTCAAATGCAGAAGAGTGCAGGAGATCTGTTCATGTGTGAAAGACCCAAAGAATCCAGCCAAGGGCCTGGGCTCCATGGCAATGTCCTGTATGAACCCAGCAGGAGGCCTAGAGCCCACAGCTATGTCTCATGCAAGTCTGTATCCAGGATCTGCACTGGGAACACCCAAAGGTCAGTGGAAGAAGCTGGAAAGTCTATGACAGTGAGATGAAGGGTCTGTGCTCCCAGGCTGAGGGACCTGCACTGCAGCCAGGAAGCAACGCTAAAGGCAGGAACTAGAAATCTCCTGAAGAGACCACAGCCAACCTCAGCCACAGTGAGCACCTGAACTCTTCCATTGATGAGGACAGCTGCACTCATAGCAGGAAAACCTGTTTCTCCTGGAGAATCAAGATCACACCATCCTCCCCCTACTGCTGCTCCCCGCCTTCTGTTTTTATGCTATTGACAACAATCCTCAGGTAGACCTTCCACACCCAGAACCAAGTTGATTTAGTTCAGCTGGGTGTTACAAGTTAACTATTAATCCACCATATGCTGATAAGCAAGACAGACCTATGAATGCTTTCAGTTTGGCTAGTGAGGTGTCATAATACATTTTTTTAAAGTGACTTCCATTTATTTTGATACATCTTTTCCCCATGATGATTTACAAGATCTTCAAGCCAATATAAATATTTTATAAATATTTGAATATTTGGGTATATACCTGCACAATACGTCAGCAATATCTTTCAGCAAGAAAAACACTGAAGAGTAAAGACAAGACACAATTACTAAGTACAGGTACTGTACTGCTGCAAATATTTCTGAGGTAGGAGGGTACCACATACCTGTTCAACTAAGAAAACCACCCTTACAACATAGGATGCTTTTATTTTTACGTAGGACCTAGAACACTTAAGTTGCCAATTAGGTACTGAATGGCAGAGCAACACCCCCAGTTTATGCCATGAGTTCATAGGGAATGGGTTCCAACAGCTCAGGTTCCTTCCCATTGGTCCTCGCAAAGTGTGCTTCTCTGGGAGGGGCAAGCTGGCGCTTCAGCTGAACCCAGGTACCTTTCTCTTTGGCTTCCTTCTTTTTCTGATCATTTTCCTTGACACGTTTCAGGAAACTGTCACGACTTTTTGAGTGTTTAATATGCTCAATATGCACATTAATCCTCTTGACAAGTATCTTGCCCTTAACTTGCTTGTTTAATGCCAACAGGATGCTTGGTGATATTATGGACTCTTCCTGTTTTGCCATGTTAACATTTCTGAGGCATTCCTTTTTGCACAGTCCCCATCCCCTTGATGTCTACAATATCACCCTTTTTGTAGATTTGTGGCATGTATGTGGCCAAAGGAACAACCTCATGTTTTCTAAAGACCTGGAGAACATGTACTGGGTTCCCCTCCTCTTGCCCTTTGTGTTAGTAATTTTGGCAAATTACTGGAAGAAGGCAGTTCCAGCCAAAAGGCCATAATACATTTTTAAATATGGCTGTTGCTACATACAGAATATTTTACTTGAATTTCAAGCTTTGTACTCCACAGCATCTTACATCATTTTGTCTGTTAAAATTTCAAACATTGGTTGGCACTATTGGCATTCTGTTGGATACCCTTCAGCCCTGACAAGACCCTCACTATATTTTCAAACCTAGTTCTAACATCGGAAGCAGGGCATACTGGAGCACTCCTGTAATCCCAGCACTTAGGAGGCTGAGGCAGGGAGATTGCTGTGAGTTTGAGGTCAGCCTGACTACAAAGTGAGTTCAAGACCACCTGAACTACATAGCTAGAGATCCTGTCTCAAAACAAACAAACAAATAAACAAAAACAAAACCAGAAAATTAACATTGGATCATTCCATTTGGTGGCATGGCTCTTTTGCAGCATTTGGACTTGCCAAATATATACTCACATTGCTGTTTCCTTCATTGCGTGAATCCAGGAGCTCTGCATTCTTGTGTCCATAGCAGTCAGTTCTCGCTTCATTTCACAGTCACAGGGACTTTGGCTCACATGACCAACATGAAGATCATTATCTAGCCACACCCCTCTTCTGCAAACGTCAGGCATATGTGGCCATAATTGATCATCTTCATCATCCATGCATGAATAATCTGATGATTCACACTTGACTTCCTCCAATAACTCTGGTCTTCAAATGCCGTTGTACTGAACTGTGTATGGTATCTCTACTAGAAAACCAAAAGAAAACTTGTTTTTTTTTTTGGCAGAACTGGGGATTGAACTCAGGCCCTTGTGCTTGCCAGGCAAGCACTTATTCTGCTGAGCCATCTACCTGGCCCCAAACTTTTTCTTTTCTTTCTTTCTTTCTTTTTTTTTTAACAAAGCTTGGTGTGGTGTGAGTCTACTGGGCCCTCTGGGATGCTCAGGCAAATTTTGCGAAACAAAGTTACATGGAACATGAGGTGGGTCCAAATCCCATTCTGCCACATTTGCACACATGGACATACCTGGCTGTTCGTCATACCAAATGGGTAAACACATAGATTACTTCCTGTGTACCTCAGGGAAAGGTACTGAGAGGCACAGTGGCCAAATGTTGAAGTACCTATTTACAGTAGAAAAGTAAAAGATGGCCCCAGTGGACCCAGTCTTTTGTACCTAGGATTTTAAAATAAGAGCAAACTTTGCCAGGTGTGGTGGTGCAGGCCTGTAATCCCAGCACTCAGGAGGCTGAGACAGGAGGATTGTTGTGAATTTGAGACCAGCCTGAGCTACAAAGTGAGCTTAAGGCCAGCCTGAACTGCATAGTGAGACCCTGTCTCAAAAAGACAAGAAAAAAAAAAAAAAGAGCAAACTTTGTACCGAATCTCTATTGGATTTTCAACTTCCAAACTGAGTGAAATAAACTTCTTTATACATTACCCAGCTAGGAAGATTTATTATGGCAACTGAACGAAGTTTAAGACATTTACCAGGGGGGCAGGGAGATGGCTCAGTGGAATAAGTGCTTCTCTGGCAAGCACAAGGGCCTGAGTTCAATCCCCAGTTCCACCAAAGGAAAAAAAAAAAAAAAAAAGACATTCACCAGGACTGGAAATGTAGCTCAGTGGCACAAGCACCTGTATGGTAAACATGAGGTCCTGAGTTTGATACCAAGTAGCAAAAAGAAAAAGACATTCACCAATTTCAAAATTTGATCCATTCAGATCTATTAATATGACCCTTTTTCTGCTTTTGTTTTTTTTTTTTTGCTCACCAATCCTAAGTATATATATATACAAGAATGCTTATGATTTATTTACTTTTTTTTTTTTTTTGTATTTAGACAGGGTCTCACTGCGCAGATCAGATATTAGTGATCCTCCTGTTAACAGTCTCCCAAGTGCTGGGATTACAGGTGCACACTACCATGCCCAGTCTCAATTGCCCCAGGGGGCAGGGCTGGCATGGCAGGCCAGGGGATCAAATGCCTGGCTGCTGTGTCTGCCTAAGCAGGTACTTTAATCTGCTGAGCTATTTGGCCAGCCCTTGTTTACTTTTTAGAGTACACCACTGATTTTAAAAAATAGCACTCTTTGTCCAAAACCACATTTTTTAAAATAACTAATGTTTTTACTATTCACAGCATAATTTGGTAGGAAAGAAAATTTAGACAAATGTATCCATTTATTTGCACAAGAATGATTCACAAATCAGGTGCACCAAGAGCCAGAAGATGTTCAGAGAGTTCTGAGATGGAGCAGGAAGTATTCATATTCGGGAAGGGAACAGATACAGGTTTATAATTGCAGCTCAATATTTACCTTATTTAAATATGAAGAGATGGCAGACTATGGTTGGCTGGATGGAGCTCAAGTGTCTGTGATTGGCTGTGACAGCTATTTGTTACAATATACTTCTAGACTTACAGTTTGAACAAATTTGCCAAGTCAGGTCGCAGTTGGTTCACAGGGACTTGAAGATCTTAGCAGCCTTCTTAGCACCAATCTCTGCAACCCCTTCAGAAACGTGGCAGTGCTTTTTGCTCATTATTTCTTCAGATAGAGGCATTTCGAGTGTCTTCTACTTAGCCTTTTCCACCAAAATTGCCTTCACATCACAGGTTAGGAATCACTGTGGAGGATCCTTCCAGTTGCAGTATATGTGTATGCAAATTAAGTATTCTGGAATAGGGAAAAGAACTGTATCGTCAGTTTAGAGACCTTCTAGGCCCACTATGAAACAGAGGTGAAATAAAATTATATTGATCACCTAACTTCCATTAAGTCCCTGCCCCGATTAGTATATTTTCAGACTCTGGGAATTAGCATCAGTTCAAAGCCAACAACCAGTGATCCATGAAAGTTCTGATGTTTCCCTTTTTACCCAATATTCAGTTATCCTGGTAAAAGGCCATATGTTCCTTCAGGAAGGGTGGTGAGAAAATTAGCAGTACAGATCTCTGATCATGCATCAGGGTCCTTTCTCAAGGAATCTGGCTCCCCTTTATTCAGGGTTTATAATTCGTTAACTGATTCAGTCTGGAAATTGACTGAGGGTTGTAACTCTCTCTGCTCTTACAATTCAGTGGTTAACACTTTGTCTCTTGAACTGGAAGCCACCTACTTACACAGATTAAGTCAGTACTGAGCAGGCTTTCTATCTGACTCAATCTAGAGACACTAAGATCAAGCACCCCGCTCTGTAGGACTCCCAGAGCCAGAGCATTCTGATTGCTCTCTTGCCTCTTCTCTATCATGACCACCACAGCCACCTTGACCTTGGAGTGCCACCAACTGGCCTCTGCTACATATTACTACTGTGGGGTTTAGGTCTCTCAACTCAGGGACATCAGGTCCCTCTGGAAGTGCAATCAAAGATTGCTTCAGGGCTGGTGAGGCTCCCCTTCCAAATTTATTGCTCACCAGTCTAGTGTAAGCTGTGTCCTCTGGATTCTGGGAGGCTGGCTGAGTCCCTCTTCAGTGACAAACTCACATCAGTTTTAAGAAAATAGATAATGGAAAAAAAAAATAGATGATGGAAGCATGTTATGGTTTTGATATAGGAAAATGAAACTCCCAACCTAAAAGATACCTTGGGTGAGTTCATGTTCTCTAAAACCAAAGAATGAATTTTAGGAAGAAATGGAGGTTAAGAGGTAAAGAGCAGAATATTTATTGGGGGGAAAGAAAGCTTCTGTCCAAGAGATGGACAGAAGGGGGACTGGAGCGGGTTACCCTGGGAAGCTGTCTCTTCTAGGGATTTTTGTAGAGTAAAACCATGAGGTGAGGTGGGTCTAAAGGGGAGAACGTGGGAACTCGCTTAGGTGGACATGAGTGAGGTGGGGCAAAACTATGGTTAACCAATAAGGTTCCAAGCACCAGTGCTCAAGTAAAATTGATTAAATGCAGGACTGAATGGGGAAGTGAGTCACCTAACAAATGGGCATGAATATAGAACAGGAGTTCATCTGGTCCCCAGTAGTGGTTGGATCACTGACTCTTCCTGGCTTCCTCAAGGTGACAATCCATCTCAGATGCATGTATGTGATCTTTGGTCTTTAGGTCTGGCCCACAACGGAAGCGTCCATCCCTCTCACAGTTGCAAGGTATATTGTCTTCCATGCTGTTGTTGCAGGCAGCCTGCGTTAGATAGAAATATTACAGGCAGTCAGACAGAGTCAGACCCTTGAAGGAGAGATAACAAAAACCAGATCCTTACAACTCTGGGAGGGACGAATGCTCCAGCTGTGAACCAGACCTCCCAAAAGACCGGCATCCAGGATTGATCATCACTCAGGAAGAATGATTGTCTGAAGGCCACCAGATAAGGTCCTGTTTTACATTCATACCCGCTTGCTTTGTGACTTGCTACCCCATTTGGTCCTGGGCCTAAAGAATTTTAGCTGAGAAACGGTGCTTGTAATCCCATTGGTTGATCATAGTTTTGTCCCATCCCGCACTTGCCTAAGTGAGATCTCTTCTTCTCTACCTTAGCCCTGCATGGTTTTGCCCTATAAAAATAACCTGAAAGAGACAGCTTCCTGGGCAACCCGCTTGGGCCCCCCCTTCTGTCCCTTACTGACAGAAGCTTTCTTTTCCAGTAAACTTTTACCCTCACCCTCCGTTTTTTCCTAAAATTTATTCATTGGTTTTAGAGAAATGAACTCATCCAGGTCAGGTCGGGAGTTTCACTTGCCTGTATCACTGTCTCCTTGAGGGCCTAGCCCTGTCTGACTGCCTATAATATTTCTTTTTCTTTCTTTCTTTCTTTCTTTCTTTTTTTTTTTTTTTTTTTTTTTTTTTTTTTTTTTTTTTTTTTTTTTTTTTTTTTTTTTTTTTTTTTTTTTTTTTTTTTTTTTTTTTTTTGCCTATAATAGTTCTAATTCATTTGCCTACGACAGTTTGTGTCTAGTTGTCCCCCAAAGCCTCATGCAGTCATGGGGTGGCTACTGCAGTTTGTGATTGATTCTTGATCCAATGCTGGGATTATGGGTGTGAGTGCCCTGGGGCAGATACTCTGTATATAAATGTAAGGAAAGGGTTAGGAGTCTAGCTAGCTCTAACAGCTGTTAGATGCCCAGAACTCACATATTAAGAAATTCCTTTAACTTTTTGGTGGTGTTAAATAAACATGGTTTGTTTTTGAAACAAGGTCTTACTATGTAATTGAGGCTGGTCTTGAACACATTACATAGCCCAGGTTGGCTTCCTGGGCTATGACAATCCTCCTGCCTTAGCCTACTGAGCACTAGGATTACAGGTATGCACCACCATGGTTGGGTGTAGATACTCATTTTTATGTTCTCTTTGAAAATTAGATAATTTGTCATCTGTTAGCTCTTCTCTTTTTTCTACAAGTCCTCAAGAATCCTTCATTCAGAATTTTCTTGCAATACAGAAATTATGAAAGAGTATAATGGCTGGGCATGGTGGTGCATGCCTGAAATCCCTGTACTGGAGAGGCTGGGGCAGGAGGTTGCAAGTTCAAGACCACCCTGGGCTACAAAGTGAGCACAAGGCCAGCCTGAGCTGTATAGTGAGACCCTGTCTCAGAAAGACCAAAATAAATAAATAAATAAATAAGGAAAGTGATGGAATTCAGTATTAAATAATGAAGCTCCCTTGTAATCTTTTTTTTTTTTTTCTTTTTTGGTGGAACTGGGGATTGAACTCAGGCCCTTGCGCTTGCCAGGGAAGCACTTATTCCACTGAGCCATCTCCCTGGCCCCTCCCTTGTAACCTTGACACTTTGAGTTATTTTATTTTATACATGATAGGTTATAGCCCGGGTACAGACTGCTATTATCATGGCCCTGATCCAACACAGCTGAATCCTCAAACAGCTTACCTTTCCAGTGACCACTTCCTCCTCCTGCGATCAACTTCCTTTTACCTTTTCCACCCACACAAGGAAGCCTCCAATCAGTCTTCCCAATGTGCTTAGAGTTAATAAAGGATTCTCCTTCCCCTGTTTCTGCCTCTCCACTGCACTGCCATGCCACCTTCACTGCTGCCTCGGAAACATACCAACACTCTTGCATCTGCCATCTGGTGTCTATTTTCCTCGACAGACGATGTAGGACTGTCAAGTAGTTGGTGGCTGTTGTCCCTTGTAAAACTTTGTGTGGTGTTCTTCCCCTGTCTTAACCATCTTAGGCCCTGTGGTGAGAATTTTGCTATAAGATACCTTCGTTTCCTGTCCCGTTTCCTCCCCCTCAAGATTAAACCGTAGGTGTTCACGTTGAATTATATCTCCAGTCATTTTCATTTTTATTTTTTTAGGCAATGTTTTACTAAACTTTTTTTTTTTCTTTTTTTTTTTTGGAACCAGGGATTGAACTCAGGCCCTTGCCAGGGAAGCACTTATTCCACTGAGCCATCTCCCTGGCTCAAAGTTCAGAAGGATTTTTTTTTTTTTTTTTTTTTTTTGGCAGCGGTGGGGGGGGAGTGGGGAGTTGGGGGGGCTGGCTCAGGAAGCCTTCAGGGCAGGTCTGGTAAGGCTTGAGGATCTGGGGATTGAACCACAGCATCCTGATTGCTTTGTTTAAGCAGTCACTTAAACAACTGAGCTAATGGGCAGGCCCCCACTAAACTGTTAAATTGCCCAGGCTGGGCTGGAACACGTGGTCCTCCTACCTCAGGTGGAATTGCAGCACTTGCAACAGTGCACAGGCAGTTTCTGGGCTAAAGAAGCACTCAAGTGTTGTCATTTTCAGCGTGGGGTTTGCATGGACTTCTTTTATTGAACAAACAAAACCAGAAAGCCATTCTTTCACGAAGACTTTTGGGCTAACGTCTTACAGTCGTTATTAGAATATGGCTTAGAACCAACGTGGCTTCCAGTCTACCTTAAACCCTCCAAACTGCGTTTCAAATTTAAAGCCATCCTATTTGGCTTACTATACCATATAATACGGCAGCGTGTATTGACAATTCGCAGGGCCTGAAACCTTAAGCTCCCCTTTTCTGCTCAGAGTCGCCGCCTGCCGGTAGAAAGTCTGATTGCCGAACTACGCAGCGCACAGGCTCGGGCTTCCCCAGCAGGCTGCGCACCTTGGCAGTCGCCGGGCGTGGTGGCGCGCGCCTGTAGTCCCAAGCTACTCGGGAGGCTGAGGA
>PVKA01005881.1:11855-50647 GCA_004027165.1 Ctenomys sociabilis
GGGTGTCCGCACTAAGTTCGGCATCAATATGGTGACCTCCCGGGAGCGGGGGACCACCAGGTTGCCTAAGGAGGGGTGAACCGGCCCAGGTCGGAAACGGAGCAGGTCAAAACTCCCGTGCTGATCAGTAGTGGGATCGCGCCTGTGAATAGCCACTGTACTCCAGCCTGGGCAATATAGTGAGACCCCTTCTCTTTTGCTTTCGCTTTCTTGCTTCTTTCACAGCTACTAGCTACTGACCCTGTCTTCCACCCGCCTCCTTCCTAAACACAGGCAAACTTCCTCCATCTACACTGCTCAACCACAGTTTACGCCCTTTAATACCCTCCCTTCCCACAATGGGAAGTCTTGTCTTACTTTTATTTGGGTCTTACTTCACCACGATTTAGAGAAACTATTGAATATTTACGATGCCAAGCAGGTGTGGACCCGGGCCATATCCTGGACACAGAGGAGCGTCGTGGATCTGCAGATCTACGTGCCTGAGAATCCCACAGTCCGCGGGGGACAGCAGGACCCCGCGACATAGGCAATGCTTTTTGAGGGCTCCTACATTCTGGAAGGCAGTTCTGGGACACAGGGAACAGTTGTACTTAGTTGATTTCAAAACTTCTAGATGTTTGAGAAATGCCGTGGAAGGAGACATTGCTTTTCTACACTGAGCCCTACTGCCCACCTGGGAAAATTCTCTCCGTGGTCTCATCAAAAGATTGTTGGGACCTGCAGGGGTCACTATGGAGGTTAGTTTGAATCTCCAAACACAGGGAACTAAGGCAGATGGATTCGTTTGTAAGTGTTGAGGAATAGTGCGCAGATTCAAGAAAAGTTGGGGTTTGTTTCAAATTATTTTGTTAGTACGAAAGGAAAATGAATTATTAAATTCTTCGGGCCAACGCCATGAGTACGGTCGCTTCAAGGAATATTGAGTCCTCTGGGCGGCCGTAGATGAGTAAGTGCGCCTGCGCGGAAAAGCAGCGGCGTCGGGTTCTGCTTGATGGTGGAGACGATTGCGGCAGCTACGCTGAAACCTTGCCATGAAGACGCGCTTTAGCACCATTGACCTCCGTGCCGTACTTGCGGAGCTCAATACTAGGTACGGCCCCACGCGTGAACAGTCTCTTGCGAGCGGTGCACCGGAGGCGGAACCCGCGGCTCCACAGGGAAAACCAGCCCGGCTCGCTGTTTCTCCTCCAGCCCGGTGTTCGGCTGCGGACCTGGTTAGGCCGGGGTGGGCACGCGCGCGGCGTCTTCGCCGCTGCCCTCGGGGGACCCGGGGTCCCGGCCCGCGCGCCAGTCCCCCGCAGCCGCCAGCTCGTGTCCCGCTGTCGCAGCTCTGTCACTCTGTCGGCCTGAGTCGCTTGGGGCCGGCAGCAAACGTTTGGGAAAACAGCGGCCGGCAGAGTCGTCGTGTGTCCCGTCGCGTCCAGCCTGGGGAGGCCTGGTGACCTCGCCGGTCGCGCCCTCGCCCCGGAGGGGGAAGAGCATTGCTGTTTTTAGCCGGTGTTAGTTTGGGCTGAGACGTCAAGTTGGCACTTACTCAGCCGTCTGAACTTTGTGATATCACTTGGGGCCACGTGTATCATCTTTTGCCTTGTAATAAGTAATTTGAGTAGATACTATGTTTCTTTAAAAAAAAAAAAAAGTCTTGAGGTATTTCAAAAACACCAGGAGCCTGTGCGGTGGTCCTGGAGCAAAAGTGGACAAACCACATTTGTTCTTAAATGGTTCCACTTAATCTGGGAGCAGAATATGTAATGTCTTCATACGCTGTGTCCCTGTCCTGAGAGCCGAGGATCTCAGGCTTCACAAAGCTTTTTTGCGAAGTTTCTTGGTTCAGACTAATTTGTTACGTGTTTCTTTTGTTTTTGCAGCTTGCTAGGCATGAGAGTAAACAATGTTTATGATGTGGATAATAAGACATACCTTATTCGTCTGCAAAAGTAAGAACAATTTGTAGGTTTGTTTCTGGTAACTTAAGTCTGGAATAGCTGATTTTTTAAAAAGAGACTTGGAAAATGCACTAAAGGAAAACTTACTTCCTCTACAGACCAGACGTTAAGGCTACCCTTTTACTTGAATCTGGCATACGAATTCACACAACAGAATTTGAATGGCCAAAGAATATGATGCCGTCGAGTTTTGCCATGAAGGTAAGTTCTAAATTATCTCTGAAGCAAAATAGTGAGGCCTTGAGGTAGATCATTAACAGTTGAATGAACTGTAAAATGTTTGGCTTTCCTTTTTATGAATAAATTACATAGTAATTACATTGATAAATGATAATGGGATGAACAAAGTAGGTATTTACTGACTTTTGTCTAGTTTCTTTCACATCTTGTGCGCCAAGTCTTTCTGAGCTATAGTCCTAGTCCTTTTTATTTTTTATTTTGGGATAGGGTCTCATTAAGTCGCTAAGATGACCAGCCCGGGCTGGTCATTAAAGACAAATTTTGGGCTGGGGAGATAGCTCAGTAGAATAAGCACTTGCCTGGCAAGTGCTGAGTTCAATCTCAGGTACTGCAAAAAAAAAAAAAAAAAAAAAAAGAAAGAAAGACAAATTTTACATCCACCTGTACCTAGAATGTTGTAGAACTCTTAACTTCTCGTGGTATGGCACTCTGTTCTCTCAAGGATGCCTTTTATCTTGATTTTAACCTTTTTTTTTTTAAAGTATACCTGGTAAACTCAGAAACTGATTGTAATTTTGCTCTAGGAGATTTAAAGACAGCCTTACGGTTTTGGGTACTGTCTAATGATATAGCCCTTACTTGGTATGCAAAACAAACAAATCCTATGTGTAGATCTCTGTTTAAATCACTGTCATGGGCTGGGGAACATAGCTCAAAGTAGCACAATCGCTTAGAATGTCTGAGGCCATCAGTTTAATCCCCAGCACCACAAAACAAAACAAAAAAATCACTGAGCCATGGATAGTGGTTCAAACCTATAATCCCAGCACTCTGGAAGACTGGCAGGAGAGTCACAAGCCTGAGGATTGTAGCAAGACCATCTCAAAAAGGTAAGTAACTATAAGCTACTTTTAAAGCTATTGAGGAGAAGATGGTTTATTCTAGATAGTGTAGAAAGTCTTATAGCTCTAAGTATATAGGTATATTAACTGGAACTATGAAGTCTGGAAAGATTTTCCGTTTTTTTTAAAGATTTTCCTAGTTTAAAAAAGGTTGGGGGAGCAGGGAGATGGCTCAGTGGAATAAGCGCTTCCTTGGCAAGCGTAAGGGCCTGAGTTCAATCCCTGGTTCCGCAAAAAAAAAAGAAAAAATGTTGGGGGCCGGGGAGATAACTCAGTAGAATAAGTGCTTGCCTGGCCAAGTTGGAGACTGGTCAGTGCCTGAGTTCAATCCCCGGTTCTATCAAAAAATAAATAAATAGAAATAAAAAAGGTTGGAGTGATTTTTGTTTGTTTGTTTGTTTTCCTGCCTGCCAGGGATATAATCTAGGGCCTTGCACATGATAAACTATGTTTCCCTCCTGTCGAGGGTTCACATTAATTTAAAAAATAAGTTTGAATACTACTTAAATAAAAATTTTTTGGCTGGGGAGATAGCTCAGCGGAATAAGTGCTTGCCTAGCCAGCATAAGGTCCTGAGTTCAATCCCTGACACAGCAAAAAAAAAAAGGCGAAAGCATTTATTTGTTCTGGGAATTAAATTCAGGACCATGTATTTGCCAAGCAAGGCATTGTGCTGCTGAGTTATATCCCTGGTACCTAAAAGGTTTTGGATTAGGTTCTCTTTAGTATTTTGCCTTGAATTTGAGTTTTAAAGCATTGTTTCTGGTCTTGACTAAGGGGTCATTTTATCCTTTTTTTTTTTGAGACGAGGTCTTGTTATATATTCTAGGCTGTCATTAAACTCAATATGTAGCCCAGACTGACCTTGAACTTCCAGCAGTCCTCTTTCCTCAGCCTCCTTAAGTGCTGGGGTTACAGGCATGCACCACCACACCTGGCCTTTCTTTTTTTAAAACAGTGAAATGTAGGAGCCGGGGAAATGGCTCAGTAAAATGAATGCTTCCCTGGCAAGCACAAGGGTCTCAGTTCAATCCCTGGTTCTGAAAAAAAAAAAAAGTAAAATGTAAAATACTGTTTCTGTGTTAGTAGTTATCTAGAATAAAATATTTGTCCTGTGATTATCATGGGCTAGCTTTTATTTTATGATTATACCATTATTGCCATGAAAGTATTATTCTTGGTGTTAATAAAAAGAAGAATGTTTTAAATAACTAAGTACCAAATGGTTACAGATTTACTTTTACCACATAATGTAGTTTTTTCTTTTGTTTCTTGCTAGTGCCGAAAGCATTTGAAGAGTCGGAGATTAGTCAGTGCAAAACAGCTTGGTGTGGATAGAATTGTAGATTTTCAGTTTGGAAGCGACGAAGCTGCTTATCACTTAATCATTGAGCTCTATGATAGAGTAAGTTAAATTTGAGGGACGGGATTAGAATTGTTGGATTTGCCTTCTTTTAATCACTGTTACATTTGAAATGTTCATAATATTCAGCACATTGATGTTGAGTGCCCTATTAACTCTTTGTCCTTGTCGACACTTGACGTTGTCCAGCTCTTTCAGCACAGGTCTTTTTGCTTGTTTGTTTTTGGGGGTTTTTATTATTGTTTGTTTGTTCTGGGACAGTCTTGCTGTGTGGTTTAAGCTAGCCTTGAATGTACAACAATCAGCCCTCAGTCCACCTGAGTACAGACATGCACCACACACCTGTAATCTCAGCTAATCCCAGTGCTTTGGAGGCTGAAAACAGAATCACAAATCCCATCTGTGTAGGGAGAACCTGTGTACTAAATACACACGCACACACACACACACACATACAAAATAACAAAAACATGTTAGACAATCTATCAAAAGTATATGTCCTATAACCATCATAAAATTTCCATTGATGTTAGCCGGGCGTGGTGGCGCAGGCCTGTAATCCCAGGCTGAGGCAGGAGGATTGTTGTGAGTTTGAGACCAGCCTGAGCTACAAAGTGAGCTTAAGGCCAGCCTGAGCTGCATAGTGAGACCCTGCCTAAAAAAAAAAAAAAAAAAAAAATTTCCATTGATGTATAAAAATTTCTTTCTTAGAATAATTTGTATAGTTGTCTCTTTTAAAAATCTAAGCTAGGCATAGTGTGCATGCCTCTAATCTAGCACTCAAGAGACTGAGGCAGGAGGATGGCCATAATTTCAAGGCCAGCCTGAACTACATATCAAGACCCTGTGGTGGTGGGGAGATGGCTCAGTAGAATAAGCACTCTGTACTTTCTTGGCAAGCGTGAGGGCCTGAGTTCATTCCCTGGTCCCACAAAAAAAAAAAAAAGGACCCTGTGATATATATATATATATATAATCTTCCACCCCACTTTTTATTTTTTGGGCAGAACTGGGGACTGAACTCAGGCCCTTGGGCTTGCCAGGGAAATACTTATTTCACTCAGCCATCTCCCCAGCCCCCACCCCACTTTTAAAATTAATTAATTTATTTATTTTCAGGTGTGCTAGATTTACACCATGCCTTGAAGTTAGCTCTTTAAATGTTTAGCAAATTTTCCCTACATAAGCTGTCTGCTTTCACGTTAATTGTTTCTATCCCACTTTTTTTTTTTTTTTAAGTAATATATGAAGGAGGAGGCCTTTTTTTTAGTAATATATAGAAGACTTTTTTTGTGGTGGTGGGGCACTATTTAAATACTTAATTTTTTTTCTTTTTGAGGCTGGTTTTTGTTATATAACCCAGGCTGGCCTTAAACTCACAGTAATCCTCCTGCCTCTGCCTCCTAAGTGCTGTGTTTATAGTTATGTGCCACTATGCCCAATTTAAACATTAAACATTTTTCTTATTTTAACATAGCTTTCATAGTGTACCATTTTAGTATTTTGTTATGTTGATATATCATACTTCCCTACCTTTTATTTTTAGGCTCTTTGTTTTCTCTTTTTGTCCTTTGGTAAGGGGAATTGAACTCAGAACACTACCTTGACCTTGCCAGGTAGTGTTTTGTTTTTTGTTTTGAGACAAAGGTGTCCCTATTTTGGCCAAGCAGGCCTTGAACTCAGCTTATGTAGCCCAGGCTGACCTCAGACTCACAGCTGTCCTCCCTAGTGCTGGGATTTCAGGTGAGTGCCATCATGCCTGGCCAGAACTATTGATATTGGCTGCTGAAGTTCCAATTTTTGTGAGGCTGAGGAAGGATGCTTGAGTGATTGCACAGGTTTGAATACAGCTGCAACAACATAGTGAGATCTTATATCTCTCCCACTTCCCACCCCATAAAAAGAAAAAACAGAGAGCGCTTGGTTGCAGGTGAAAGTATAATTCTTTGCTGGGCTTCTGGGAGGTCTGTTCTGCTTTCCTTAATGAGCCAGTGTTTGCAGCCTGCCTCCTGCAGATCTGGGCAAGCTCAGGTGGTGATCACCAAGGTGTTAATGGATTGCTATCCTCTATTACCTGGGAGTAACTTCCCTAGTACCATCAGACAGTAAGCTTAAAGCTGATCTCAATTGCTTCACTGGATCTTGGGAGTCTTTAGAATTTGACTTGTGCTAGTTCACAGACTGCACCAGGCAGTTACAAGAAGCACTTGATGTGACTCTGGTGCTTTTTGTTTTATAATTTCATTTTTATTACCTTAACTAGATTTTTTTTCCCCTTTTGAAACACAGTCTCAATATGTTGCCCCAGCTAACCTGGAACTCTTCGCTCAGCCTCCCAAGTAGTTAGGATTATAGAGATATGCGCCTGCACCCAGCCTTTTTCACTTTTTCAAAGTTTGAAAATTGTTTTAAGAAAGCATTAAATTGTCTTTTCCTCTATTGCAGGGGAACATTGTTCTTACAGACTATGAGTACTTAATTTTAAATATCCTAAGGTTTCGAACTGATGAGGCAGATGATGTTAAATTTGCTGTTCGTGAACACTATCCAGTTGATCATGCTAGAGCTGCTGAGCCTTCACTTACTTTTGAAAGGTAATGTCATTTCTCTATGAACTCATTTCTGACTGTCTAGGTAAGGCTGTTTGTAGTTCAGAATATGGAAAACTCATAAATATTTTGTTTAATTGCGTAACAAATGTAGACTGATTGAAGTAAGTAAACATGCATGTAAGCAGTTAAACCTTTTGGGAGGAGAAAATGTGGGTGGGTAGTTGGTTGGTTTGTTTTTGACTTACAGTATTAGTTCACCCTGGCCTTGAATTCACTTTGTAGCCCAGGCTGTCCTCAAGTTCATAGCGATCTTCCTGCCTCAGCCTCCTGAGTGCTGGGATCATAGGCATGCACCAAACTAAATTTTGGATTACTTCAGATATTTATGATTTTTTGGTAAAGTAAAAGACATCTTAGCTGTTCTCTGAGAAGACAGTATGTTGGGCAGAGTGGAATGGCAGATAGAAATTACGGCTTACTTGAGAAACAGGGTAGGTTAAGGTGATAGTTAAGCCTCTGCTGTTAGTCTACAATACAAGTCTTCAGATTTGAATGTGCATCAGAATTACTGGAAGGGCTTGGATGTCTTTGCTGTTTTAGTTGGTCTGTTATAGGGCCCAGGAGTTTGCATTTCACACAAGTAGTCTGGTAGTGCTGATGCACTTGTGTGGACCACACTAACACAGGATTAAGGGTTCTGTGCTGGCGCAGGCCTATAATCCCAGATCGCAGATACAAGCACACCCTCACCAATTTCACTTAGACCCTGACTCAAAAAGGTGGAGAGGGAACTGAGGATGTAGTCCAGTGTTTAGGCCCTGAGTTCAATCCCTATAGGAGGGGACAAGAGAAAAGTTTTTATTAAATGATTAATTGGTAAAGCCATTTCAGGTGTTATTCAGACATTACAATGTGGCACAATTCACAAATGCCATTCAACTTTCATATACAAAAGTTTCTCTAATATCATTCATATATGAGCACATTGATACTAAGTGATTGTGATTTAGCTGAAAAAATACTGACTTTTCTTAGAAAATCTGGATTCAAATCCCAAGCTCTTGTTTAAGAACCTACTAATACTGAAAAAAGTCACTTTTATAATACATTTTTTTCACCCACAAATGGAGCTAATTTGTGTTATATTTTAGAGTAACTGTAAAGATCAGGTGACACAGATGCAAATGAAGGAAGTATGAATGTGAACACTGGTGTAAGGTTGATTAAATATAAGATAGTAAGAGGTATGCCAATGTTTTTTTTACAGATTGTCTGAAGTAATAGCCAGTGCACCTAAGGGGGAATTACTGAAGAGAGTTCTTACCCCATTATTTCGTGAGTAATCCTAAATATAAGTGATGAAATGTTAGCAAGATAATTTTTTTTAAACGTATCTATTATTTTGGTTGAAAATTTGAACAAGTTTTTTTAAGTATTTAGTACAGGGTCTCACTACACAGATTGAATTTGTAGTGATCCTCCTATTTTCAGCCTTCCAAGTGCTGGAATTATAGGCATGCCACCATGCCCAGTCTCAGTTGCTATCTCAGTGTGCCCTGGGGGTGAGACCCAGCAGGCATGTTGGGTCTGCCTAAGCAGGTGCTTTGGTCCACTAAGCTATCTGGCAGGCCCTGAGCAAGTTTTTTTTTTCTCCAGTACTGGGGATTGAACTCAGGATCCTGTGCTTGCCAGACAAGTACTTATTCTACTGAGTTATCTCCACATTGAGCAAGTATTTTTAAAAACCACTTACATAAGAATTTGTTTTCACAAAGCTTTTCTAAATGGGGAGGGGAGGAAAAGCTGAAAGGAAGGTAGAGGAAGGGGGAAAAAGTCATATGTTAAAAAATAAATACATAGAAAAGAACTGTGGACTTAGGTGTGTTAGTGCATAGCTTACACAACCTGTTTCTATTTAGTTTTTCTTGATTCTCTAAAAAATATTTTGTATTTCGGTGTACATGTCTTGTCTATCTTTTATTAGATTAATCCTTAAGTGATACTTTTTGATGTTCCTGTTAGTATTATATTTTCAATTCTCAATTATGTGTTGCTTTCATACAGGGATAAAATTGGTTTTTATATATTGATCTTATAGTATGTATTCTTGCTAAACTCTGTTCTGTTAGGACTAGTACCTTTTAAAAAAATCCATTGGATTTCCTACAGGGATGATCATGTCTTCTGGTAATAGACATTTCTACCTTTTCCTTTCTTAAAAAAAAAAAGTTGTTTTGTTTTGGCTTTGGCACTAAAGATTAAACTCAGGGCCTCCTGGGTAGTAGGCCTGCCACTGAGCTACATTTCCCACCCTAAGAAATTATACCATATAAAATTTGAATTTTTTTTGTATCAGATTCTATTTTAAAGTAGTGCAGAGTATGTTATTAGTACTTCTGTGTTAGCTGTAGTATTCTGGCTCACATTTTTTTTTTTTTTTTTTTTTTGTGGAACCAGGGATTGAACTCAGACCCTTGCGCTTGTCAGGGAAGTGCTTATTCCACTGAGCCATCTCCCTGGCCCCTAGCTGTAGTCTTCTGAGAAGTCAGATTTTTTTTTCCAACATCCCTTCTAGCACTTCTAGCTCTATTCTTTTTGATAATACTCATTTCTACTGGATTGAGATGATATATTTTATTGTGAATTTCTTTGGCATTTCCCTGATAATTAGTAAGGATGAGCATTTTTTTAAAGCCTGTACTTCTTGGCTATTTGTGTTCTTTTGAGAAATGTTTATTACAGACTTTTGCTTGATTAAAAAAAATTTTAGACCTTGTATTTATTTGGTATAGGGTCTTGCTTGTACTCACCTCCTGTCTCAGCCTCCCTAGCATTGGGATTATAGGGTGCTACCACACCCGGTTTCAGTGGTTAACTTGGTGCAGAGTGGCAGGGCATGCCATACTGGGGATCAAATATGGGTCCTTGGGCTTGCCCAAGGTGCTTAGACTGCTGAGCTATCTCCCTGGCCCCCTCTTGCTAAAAAAAGGAAAAAAAAATTTTAATGTATTTGGTTGTTGTGGGGTCTTGCTACGCAGCTAAAACTTTTGTGATCCTCCAGCTTTCAGCCTCCCCAGCACTGGAATTACAGTTGTACATCACTATGCCCAGACTTTGGCCTACTCAGCCCATCCTGGGGGTGGGGGCTGGCCCAGCATGTGGTGCTGGCTTTTTAGTCTGCTGAGCTATCTCATTGGCCCCTCTTGCTCAATTTTTAATTAACACACTAGTCATAGCTAAACAAACCTTGTATTCCAGGAATAAAAATAAATCCCCACCCCATATCTTGGTTTGTTTCTTCTTTTTTGCATGCTTGTGTGTGTGTGTGTGAGAGAGAGAGAGAGAGAGAGAAAGAGAGAGAAAGAGAGAGAGAGAGAAAGAGAGATAAGGGGATTGAACCACATGAAAATATATGTATATATATCATATATATTGAACTATGAAACAAAAATATATATAGGTATTTGCTGTGCTTTCCAGTAAATCACTGTCTATCTGTATATGTTTTTGTTTTTGAGACAAGGCCTCAGTTGCTAAGTTGGCTGCAAAGGCTAGGATTAAATTTACTATCATCCTGTGTTAGTGTCTCAGAGTGCTAGAATTATACTCATGAGCAGCCATGCCTTGCTATAGTCTTTTTTTTCATGTGTAGTATTCTATTAAATTCCTATAATATGCCCTGATCTCTAGTGTCTGTAACTACTTCAGTTATTATTTCTAATAATTCAAAATAAATAAGCTTATTTTTATTTTCATTGGTTGTTTTTATTGAATAGATCATTCTTATGGTAATGCCAAACATGTATTTATAATATTCAGGGGCTTTTTTTAGAACTGGAAATCAAACTCAGGACTTCATGCTTGTGAGGCAAGCACAGTGCCACTGAGCTCTATCCTGGCCCTTAATATTCAGTTTTATATGATATTACTAAAAACAGTTTCCTTTGCTTTTGTAGCCTATGGCCCAGCTCTCATTGAGCACTGTCTCATAGAAAATGGACTCTCTGGCAGTGTCAAAGTAGATGAAAAGCTTGAAAGCAAAGGTATGTTTTCATGGTATAATTTTTATTTCTACTGTTTTCTTTTTTGTGGTACTGAGAATCGAACTGAGGGTGTCTTTTTTTTGTGTGTGTGTGTGTTTTTGAGGCAGGGTCTCACTATGCAGCTCAGGCTGGCCTTAAGGTCACTTTGTAGCTCAGGCTGGTCTTGAACAATCCTCCTGCCTCAGCCTCCCGAGTGCTGGGATTATAGGCCTGCGCCACCACGCCCGGCAAGGGTGTCATTTTGACAAGAAGTCTGCCACTGAGCTATACCCCAAACCCAGTTGTTCTTTTTTTTTTTTTCTAATTGTTAATTTCAAATTAGGTAATAATAGCTCGTTTATACATTTAAATACATTAGTCTGCCGGGCGTGGTGGTGCATGCCTGTAATCCCAGCACTAGGGAGGCTGAGGCAGGAGGATTGCTGTGAGTTCAAGACCAGCCTGAGCTACAAAATGAGCTTAAGGCCAACCTGAACTGCATAGTGAGACCTTGTCTCCAAAAGACCAAAAAATAAAAATAAATAAATAAATACATTAGCCCTATGAGTTTCTTGTATCTGTGTTCTCATTGCTTACTCTAGTATGGAGCGTTCTTCCTAGTAATATATAGTTCAGTCTCTTGATCTGCCTTCAGACCTTTTGATTTTAGGATATTTTCCCTTTCCATTCTCTTTAAGTTTTTGGACTGGTTACTGAACTTAGGGAAGCTGCGATTCTGATAAGTCGGATTATTACCCTTTAGACTTAGAATATGGAATGCTACTAGAAACTTGAATTTCTGTAGTTCTTTGGTATGGTTGTATGATTGACTTAGAATTTTATGATGATGTGGGTTTGACTCCCAGGATAATAAAAATAACAATAGTAAAGAGGGCCAGTGTTGTAGTTCAGTGGTAGAACAGGTCCTATCTTGTATGAGGTCCTAGGTTCAATCCCCAGTATCACAAAAATACCCCCAAAAAATCTAGTATCTTTTAGAGAAAGAATAGAGGAATAAAAAATCTAGATGTAGGCCCAAATATATTAAGGAATTTAGTTTATCAGTAACGTGGCTTTTATGAAAGGAAAGATAGATGATTTAGTGATAGGCCATTGGGTAAACTAATTAGGAACATGAAAAAGGACACTTTTCTTGAACAATTTATATTATTTTATACTTTTCTTTTTTTCTACATGGTTGTTTAAAAATGGTTGATACTTTTTTGTGTGTTTTTGAGGCACAGGTTCACTATGTAGTTCTGGCTGTTCTTAAACTCACTTTGTATCCCAGGCTGGCCTGGAATTCACAGTGATCCTTTTACCTCAGACTCCTGAATGCTGGCATTGCAGGTGTATGTCACCACACCTTGGCTGGTTTATTGACACTTGATTGGAACTTCTGTTTTTCTTTTATTCTCCTATTAGATATTGAAAAAGTGCTTGTTTGTATGCAGAAGGCAGAAGACTATATGAAAACAGCATCCAACTTCAGTGGAAAGGTAGCACTGTGTATACTTACTGTATACTGTTGTGGTTTATTTGGATTTCCAGGTAGTGAGTGTTCAATATATGTACATTAGAGGATCAATATATATATATATATATGTTTAGTCTTTTTAATTTGGAAAATTAATATTTGCAATATGCTTATTCCAGAGTAGTAGATTTTGAGTGTTTTGTTTTTGATCATATAGATTGAACTGAAGGCCTTGCTTTTTGGATTTTTGTTGTTGTTTTTGCTTTCATTTTTTTAGACAGTGTCTTGCCTTGTAGAGGCTGCCCTTGAGCTCATTGTATAGCCTAGGCTGGCCTTAGACTCATGGTGATCTTTTGCCTCAGCCTTTCTAGGATTGAGTGTATAGGTGTGTAGCACCACCATGTCTGGCTGAACCCAAGGCTGTGTGCATGCTAAATACTACTAAGATACATGTCTAGCCTCAGGGTAAGTTTTTCTTTTCTTGTTAAAATTACTTTTGGTTTGTAATTTTTGTTTTGTTTTGTTTTGTTTTGTTTTTGAGACAGGTTCTCACTTTTTAGTTCAGGCTGGCCTTGAACTCACTATGTAGCCCAGGCTGGACTCCCTCAGCATCCCAGGTGCTGGGGTTGCAGGCATGTACCACCGTGTTTGGCTGTTACTTTGTTTTTTGAGGTGCTGCTATAGTATCAGTGGTATGGGACCGGGCCAAGAGCCCCAACAGCCACGATAAGGGATATAGCAAAAGGATGAAATAAGAAACAAACAAATTTAGTAATGCATGATGGGACGCTGGGAGGTCAGTACCTCAGGATGGGCAGAGACAAAGACACTCGAAGCTAGCCACTATTTTAATAGCAGTGTAGGGGAAGGCATAGTGTGCTTTTCCAATAAGACATAGAGGTTGTGATAGAATGAGCAAGTTTAACATCATAAAATAAACAAGCCAAGGCCCATCCCCACTCCTTCATACTAATTTCATTGACCAAAAATATGATTTACTTATTCTAAAATCAGCCCACAAGGCACGCAGGGCAGGCAAAGAGACCCTAGGACAAATACTATTATTATAGTTTATAATTCCTGATTCCCAACACACAGGCCTGAGAGATCCTGTCTAGTACTCTACCATCATATAATACCCCCAGCCCTTGTTCCTTATTTTTTTATAGAAAGTATACTACATCAAATCAGTATCAGCATGATGGGAAGTGGGGGTAATGGTGGTGGTGGTACAGGTGGTGCATGCCTGTAATCCCAGGACTTGGGTGGCTGAGGGAGGAGGATCATTGTGAATTCAAGACAGGCCTGGGCTACAGAGTGAGCCCAAGGCCACTCTAAACAGCATACCAAGACCCTGTTTCAAAAAGACAAGGGGGCCTGCCCATTAGCTCAGTTGTTTAAGTGCCTGCCTAAGCAAAGCAGTCAGGGTCAGGATGCTGTGGTTCGATCCCCAGATCCTCTGCCTTACCCGACCTGCCCTGAAGACATCCTGAGCTAGCCAAAAAAAAAAAAAAAAATCCTCCTGAAAAAGACACACACAAAAAGCTGTATCAGCATTTCAGAAAAGTTGAAAAATTTGAGAATGACTTCTTGAATTGATTTTACACAAAGAGGCATATTTAATTTGCTAACAGTTTTTAAAAATGAGGTGATTTAGCCCTCTAGTTTAAAAATTACCTTGTATCTTATGAGTATTTTTCTTTTATATTCCAAGTATTTCTTTATTCTTCTTTTCTTTTTGGTGGAATCAGATATTGAACTCAGGCCCTCACACTTGTTAGGCAAGTGTTTATTCTACTGACCCATCTCCCTGGCCCCTCCAGGTATTTCTTAGAAAAAATATTAGTACCAGACATGGAGAGTAGGTCATTATTAATTATGAATATGGTTGAACATGATTTCAATTATGAAAATTATTTTAATATTGGATTTTTATAGGGGTATATCATCCAGAAAAGAGAAGTGAAACCAAGCCTGGAAGTAGATAAACCAGTTGAAGACATACTCACGTAAGTATGTAGGCATGGATCAATTTGCTTTGGGTGTTTTTGATGTTCTTGAATGTGATATAATAAATATATTTTACAGGTATGAGGAATTTCATCCTTTCTTGTTTTCCCAACATTCTCAATGTCCATATATAGAATTTGAATCATTTGACAAGGTGGGTTTTCTGTTTTGTTTTTTAATCAGATAGCATCAAAATTGTATGCTCTGTTAATATTAGCTTGCTTTCACTGAGAAATTAGAAATATTCTTCACAATCACTATGAATCTGGGCATTGAAGGTCAGTGTTGTCACTAGTACTGCTTATAGCAATAGTTGTTGCCACTTTATTTCAAAATGAAGAGTCAAGAGATTTCAATGTAATTTAGTTTTAAAGCTTTTTATGTTTATTTTTTATTTTTTGTTTATTTATTTGACACAGGGTCTTACTATATAGTTCAGACTCATAGGTAGTGATCCTCCTATCTCAGCCTCCCCAGCTTGGGGATTGCAGGAGTACAACACCATGCCCAGTTTCAGGGCTGGGATGCATAGCATACGGTACCTGGGATCCAGACAAGTGCTTAGACTGCTGAGCTGTCTCCCCAGCTCTGTCCTTTTTATTTTTGAGATAGGGTCTCACTATATCGTTTAGGCGGGCCTTGAATTCACTATGTAGGCTGACCTCAAACTTGTTTCTCAGCCACTGGAGTGCTGAATTTACCAGGATGTGCCGCCATGCCTGATTGTAATTTGATTTTGTTACTGTTTATCTGTGTAATAAATTTGCTGGAAATTATTCAAGTTCTGTGACTGGCATTATGAAACAAATAGAGTATATTTTGTATGCAAATTGAAGTAGAAGTCATATTTTTTTTTACAGCTGGTTTTTCTTTTTTTTTTTTTAAATAAGGCTGTGGATGAATTTTATTCGAAGATAGAAGGTCAGAAAATTGATTTAAAAGCTTTACAGCAGGTATGGTATTATTAAAAACTTATATTAAACTATCTAATAATAGAATGGTTTAATAGGCAGATGATTATCTTACTTGTATCATTGCTGAGACAAAATACCCAACAGCCGCAGGTTGGGGAAGGAAGGTTATTTAGCTCACGGTTTGTAGCGGTTTCATGTCATAGCAGGCTGGCTCCACGGCAGGGTAGTGTGGCAGAGCAGCACTGCAGAGGAGAAACAGTTCATGTTGTGGCAGAAGAGAGCAAGTGACCATTGGCAACAAAGCCAGCTCTCTGCCTCTTACATTTTATCCAGGCTAATTACCCAAATCAGATAACACTTGTACCCTTAATCCTAACGTCCTTAATCCTAGCATCACACCATGAATCAATCCCAGTGGCACACATGCTAGATATGGCCACCTCTGAAAAGCCCCCCATGTGACTTAATGAAGCTTAGAGTCGCCATCTAGACACAAGCCATAACCATGATACATTCGTTTAAGAAGAAGTATCCTTTCAGAAGTAGTGGGAAAAGCTATGGGAACTCCCTAATCTCTTGGTTTGTAATAGCGGTCCAGGGAGGTCTCACTGTGGTAAAGCATGTCCTCACATTCCATTTGTCACATACACTCAAAAAAGGGAAATAGGGCCAGGGTTATAGCTCAGAGGCACAGTGCCTGCTTGACAGATTCAAAGTCCTGAGTTCATTCCTTGTAACTCATCCCCTAACACACACACACAAAAGGAATAGCCAGGTTTGGGAACACATGCCTATAATCCCAGCATTAGGAGGAGAGGCTGAGGTAGGTGGATTGGCATGAATTTGAGTCCAGCCTTGGCTGCATAGTTCAGGCCAGCTTGAACTACATAACAAGAACCTGTCTCAAAAAACAAAGCCCAAAGGATTGGGGGAATAAAATGAGAAGGCAAGGTCTATTGTTTATACCCTGGTACGGATTGCTTTATTAAAGCAATCAAAAGCCTCAAACTTTGGAAAGTACCTGTTCCATGTTATGCCTAAGATGTTTTAAATTGAGACAGTGAGGTTAAACCCTCATATGTGATAGGATAATAATAAGCTTCTTTTCTGAAGGGTTAACAACCAAAGTTTGCAGACCAAAACTTGGAGGAATAGAAGGCCTGCAAAGATAGCCAACATTTTGACCCTAGCCTTTCAAGGTCAGGGAAGACTCAGGACATTGGAGAACCTATACTGTAACTACATGTAACTCAGTTGTGTCCCAAATTTTCTGATTGGGGAGATTATGGGTCCACAGAGCAACATGGTTGACGACATGGATTGTATCTATGGAGGGTCACAGGGAGAGAGGGCATTCTCTCAGGCTTTCACAGAGCAAATTGGCTGAGTAATGGCCGTGGAACATCCACATGGCTGACCCTGACAAAGTATCTACAAAGTGCGGTACAGGATTACAGGATAAATCCTGAGGATACGTGACTGCCTTAACAGATGTAAGAGTTGCATTTCTGGTTATATAGGTCTCGCTTTGTCTTGGTCTTGACCATCCAGCAGAAAAGTATAAAAACAAGGTATATAAAGTAAAGCCATGTTAATATGCTGAGCTATGAAAGGCTCAAGTCAACAACTTGTGACATTGCCAGTCCTACGAATAATCCACTACTATTATGGCCTGCTAGACTGTGTTGGATTGTTTTGCTGAATTCACACACCTATAGTATTTAGATGCCAATGGAATACCCATCTCTGACAGGACTAAACAAAAAAGGGATACAAAAGAAGGACCATTTTGTATTTGTATATACAGAATAGTTAGGATAGGTATACAACTACTTTCAGAAGAAAGACTTATACTAATAGTGTTTGGACAGGATATCATGTTTGCATCTTATACTATGAATGACCACTAAGGTGATAATAGTGTACAATGTAGTAATTATTGAAACTGTCCTATTAATCAGTTTTGAAACTGTCTCATTGCTAATTGTTTCTTTTTTTTTTTTTTTTTTTTGGCGGGACCGGGGATTGAGCTCAGGCCCTTGTGTTTGCCAGGGAAGCAATTACTCCACTGAGCCATCTCCCTGGCCCCTTTGTTTCTCAATAAAATAAAAAAATAAACTTTGCACTTATAAAAATATTATTCTGGGAGATTTTTAAATGGACAAGAGAAAGGAAAAATGTTTTCTCTGTAAACTAAGTTTTTAATCATACATGGTGTTTCTTAAGAGCAACTTTGTTTTTTAAAATTAGATTTATTAGTGAACCATATATATTATAAAATGATAACATTCATCATAGGGAATTTGTACCTGTACATGATACATCTTTTTTTTTCAGAGATTAAATTTTATGTTTTCATAGTATAGCTATATGTTGCCAATATTGCACAACTTGGTACATGATGACTTACATTAGATTTTTTTTCAAAGCTGATTAATAGGACACTTTCAGTAATTAATTCATTGTACACTGTTATCTTCTTAGTGGTTACCCATAGTATAAGAAACAGGATATTCTGTCAAAACACTATTAGTGCAAATCTTTCTACTCATTGAATTAAGCGAGAGTAGCTGTATATCTATCCTGACTATTCTGTATATACAAATACAAAATGGTCCTTCCTTTGTGTCCCCTTTTTTGTTTATTGTCAGAGATGAGTATTCCATTGTCATATAAATGCTATAGGTGCGTGAATTCAGCAAAACAACCCAACACAGCCCAGTAGTCCACAGTAGTAGTGGGTTATCCGCAGAAATTGTTGACTTGAGCCTTTCATAGCTCAGCATATTAATATGGCTTTACTTTATATACCTTGTTTTTATACTTTTCTGCTGGATGGTTAAGACCAAGATAAAGCGAGACCTATATAACAAGAAATGTAAATTTTGTAATTGATAAGGTCAGTCACATACTCTCAGGATTTATCCTGTAATCCTGTACCGCACTTTGTGGATCCTTTGCCTGTGTCAGTCTTGTGGATGAATCACAGCCATTGCTTGACCAATTTGCTGTCTGTGAAAGACTGAAAGAATGTTTTCTTTCCATGTGACTGTCCTTAGGCACACTCTACATCATGATCACTTTCCTCTGTGGTCCCATAATCAATCAGAAAATTTGGGACACAACTGAGTTGCATGATGTTACAGTACAGGTTCTTCTATGTCCTGAGTCTTTACTGACATTGAAAGGCTAGGGCCAAAATTTTGGCTGATGTTGCAGCCTTTTTTTCTAATTTTTGATCTGCAAACTTAGGTTGTCAACCCTTCAGAAGAGAAGTTTATTATTACATACAACATATGCATTTCAGTTTACCCAATCTGTCTAAGTAGCAGTCATCTTAGGCATAACATGGAACAAGTATTTTCCATCAAGTATTGATATGTTAAAGTTTAAGTCCCTACAGAATATGAAGAAAAAAAAAGTAAATTTAAAAAATAGGAATAAACAATTACATATTTTTGTACAGAAATTTAGAAATCTAACCATATACAGCATTGTAGCAGGACAGTCCTGTGAAATTTTTTTTTCTTGAATCTTTTTTTCATTTATTACCCTTAATTTAAAAAAGGAAAAAAAAGCTTTTACTTGAGAGACAGTATGGTAATAATTGGTATGTCATGACAAGAAGTATTTATACCAGAATGACAGGCATTCCAAGCAGATACATCTAATACCTCTTTTTTTTTTCCATTCTCTTCCCCTCCCTTCAGTTTCTCTTACCCTCCTTAAAAATTCTGAACTTTATTTTTGTTTGTTTGTTTATTTTTTATGTATTTCTTGTTATGCAGCTCGTTCTTGTAGTGATGCTCCTGTTTTCAGCCTCCCAAGTACTGGATTTTACAGGGGTGTGCCACCACACCTAGACTAGATGGCTGGCTCAGTGATTGAGTGGCATGTGCTGCTGGGGATTGAACCCCAGTCTCTGTGCTTGTTTAAACAGGCATTTAGTCCCCTGAGGACGAGGCATATGGTTCTAGGGATTAAATGGCGGTCCCCTGCACTTGCCTAAGCGGGTGCTTTAGATCACTGAGCTGTCTCACTGGCCCAGCCAGCCCTGAACTTTAAAAGTAGATCTTCAATATGTTTTCTATATAACATGACTCCATAAGAAGGATTTAATGTGCATTACTTTCCTAGCCCATTTGACCAGGCCTTTAGAGCATTTGTTCTAAAATATTAATAGTATAGAGGGGCTTGCACATTAGCTTAGTTGTTTAAAGGGCCTGCTCAGGTGCAGGGGCATGGTTCAGTCCCCAGCTCCACAAGCTGCACCAGCCCCTGAGCTTGCCAAAAAAAAAAAAAAATCTGAAATATTAATAATCTTAAAATGTGTATGAAAAATTTTCAAATAATATGAATCTTTGTAACCTCTTCTTCCCTTTTAGTTTTTATTTGTTTTGGGTGATACTTAAGGATTGAACCCCTAGTCTTCACACTCGGCTGCATCCTTAGCTCCTTTTATTTAGTTTTTAAATTTTGTTTATCTACCAGGGTCTTGCCTAGTTTTTAAATTACCCAGGATGAGATTGTTCTTGTGATCCTTCTGCCTGAGCATTCCATGTTCTGGAACCGTAAATGTGCAACTTCTCTAGCTTCCTTCAGTTTTCAAAAATTGACAGTACAGTTTCTAAGCAGGTAGTTCAGTGCATTATTCAATGTGATCACCATGTGGTGGCAGTACTTTGGCTCATAAACAGGTGCTGTAACACTAATCCCTGTGGTTTTATGAGAGTACAGACTGGACATCTCTAATCTGAAAATCTGAAGTACTGCAAAACCTGAAACTTTTTTTAGTATCATTGGTATCCTGAAAGTTCCAGACTTCAGATTTCAGGCTAGGGATATATAAATGGTAAAGTCTATCCAAATAATTCTAAAATCTAAAAAAATTCCAAAATCTGAGATACTTCTGGTTCCATGCCTCTAGGATCAAAAATACTCAGCCTATACCAGTGATTTATTTTGGTAATCATTTTAGGTTTGTTTTTTGTTGTTTGATACAGGGTACTGCTATATAGTTCAGGCTGACCTTGAACTCAGTCTGTTGCCCAGTTTGATCTTGCACTATCTTGGCTTAGCTTCCCGAGTGCTGAGATTACAGGGATGTAATCCCTGTACACAACTGCGCAGTGCCCTGTTGAAGTTTTATTTATTTATTTATCCACTTATCTATTTGTTATAGGGTCTCATTACATAGATCTGACTCTAGTAGTGATCCTCCTGTTTCAGCTTCCCCAGAACTGGGATTATAGGCATGTGCCACCATACCCATTTTGGGGCAGCATGGTATGCCTGGGTTCCTGGGGCTGGCACAACATGTGTTACTAGGGATCAAACCCAGGTTGTTGTGCTTGCCAGGCAGGCTCTTAGACTACCAAGCTATCTCTCCAGCCCAATTTAGGTTCTTTTAACAATCATAATTCATATAATTTAAATATTTTTAATGTTTCATCAAACGTTTACTCATTAATTAGTGGCACTGTTACTAGTGTTAGAAAATTTGTCTCCAGTCAGTAGCCTTAGAATATAAATTATGTATGATAAAAGTGGTAGGCAGAAGGTCTAATACTACCTTGAAACTTTTTTTATTGACTTGTGGTTTTGTTCTGTGGTGATAAGGATTGAACCAGGGTTGTTTCACTTGAGCTTCATCCCTGGCTCCTTTTTTTTTTTTAATTCATCCACTGAATTGCTGAACCTGGGCTCCATCTGGTGTTCCCTTGCCTCAGCCTGAGTGCTGGGATTACAGCATATGTTACCATGCTCGGCAATGGGAGAAACTTCAGCTCCCTAGTTGACAGCATGGAGGAGGCTAGGTGGAATCAAGCTAGTGAGTTTTAGAAGATAACAGAAAAGTTACTACAAGACAGAAGAAATCTCTGTTTTTAAAATAAATACTTCTTTTGGTGAAAATAGCTCTTTTAATATTTATTTTTGTGCAGAATGTGTAGCTTTTGTTCTATGTGATTGAAGAATCTGTAAAATTAGAAATATATATTTGGGACCAGGTATATAGCTTGGCATAAGTGCCTCCCCGGCAAGTGAAAGGTCCCAAGTTCGATCCCCAGTACCAAAAATGAATGAATAAATAAAATAACGTATTTTCTCACCCAAAGGAAAAACAAGCATTGAAGAAATTAGATAATGTCCGGAAGGATCATGAAAACAGATTAGAAGCTCTTCAGCAGGCTCAGGTATTGTGTTTAGCTGTTTCAAATGCTTTTTAAAAAATGATAACCTCAAGCCGGGCGTGGTGGCGCATGCCTGTAATCCCAGCACTTGGGAGGCTGAGGCAGGAGGATTGTTGTGAGTTCGAGACCAGCCTGAGCTACAAAGTGAGCTTAAGGCCAGCCTGAACTGCCCTTGTCTCAAAAAGACAAAAAAAAAAAAAAAAAGATAACCTCAACTAGGATTATAGTAAATATATCTGGTTTTCTCTTAAGGAAATAGACAAACTGAAAGGAGAGCTCATAGAGATGAATCTACAGATAGTGGACAGAGCCATTCAGGTGGTTCGAAGTGCTTTAGCCAATCAGATAGACTGGACAGAAATTGGGGTCATTGTGAAAGAAGCCCAAGCTCAAGGGGACCCTGTTGCAAGTGCAATAAAAGAATTAAAACTGCAAACAAATCATGTTACAATGCTGCTAAGGTAAGTTTGATTCTTAGCTAAGTAGTGTTTGTCTTTATTTTGTTATTCAGTAGTTCCCTATATTTGTTATGAGACTTTTTTTTTTTTTTTTGGTGCAACTGGGGATTGGACTCAGGCCCTTGCATTTGCCAGGGAAGTGCTTGTTCCACTGAGCCATCTCCCCAGCCCCTGTTTTGAGACTTTTAAAGAAATAGAAAAACTTAGTTACACTACAATAAATGATGAAACTTTTAAAGTACATACTGAGCCACACATGCTTGCCTATAACCCCAGCACTCAAGAGGCTGGGGTAGGAGGATTACCTTGAGTTTGAGGCCATCCTGGACCCTGTCTCTCCACCTCCCTGTGCCAAAGGAAAAATACAGAATTATAAGCCATTTATAATTTCATTGAGCAAAAAATTTAAAAATATAACAGATGTCATTGACATTAGTGAAATACTATTGAATATTTTTAATAGAAATCCATACTTATTATCAGAGGAGGAAGATGGTGATGCTGATGGTGATGTTGGTGTTGAGAAAATTGAAAGTGAACCACCAAAAGGAAAAAAGAAAAAGCAAAAGAATAAACAGCTACAGAAGCCTCAGAAAAACAAGCCATTGCTTGTTGATGTTGATCTCAGCTTGTCAGCCTATGCCAATGCCAAAAAGTAAGTTATTTAAGTATAAGTTTTAGGTAAGATATTTGGAGTGAGTCAGAAAAGAGGTATTAACAATTGTTATTGTATCTACAAATACTTTTGGTGAAAATAGCTCTTTTAATATTTATTTTTGTGCAGAATGTGTAGCTTTTGTTCTATGTGATTGAAGAATCTGTAAAATTAGAAATAGTTTTAAGAGTAAAGATTTTGCATGCCTGTAATCCCAGCATTTAGGAGGCTGAGGCAGGAAGATCATTGCAAGTTCAAGGCCAGCCTGGGCTACATAGTTCAAGATCAGCCTAAACTTATGTAGTAAAACCTTGCCTCAAGAAAACATAAGGGCTGACAAGATAGCTCAGTGAACTAAGTGCCTGCTTAGGCAAGTGGAGGGAGTGCAGGGACTGGGGTTCAATCCCTGAAATCACATGCCACACTGGGCCCAGGTGTGCAGAGCCAGCCATGGAGACCGTGTGTGGTGGCACATGTTTGTAATCCCAGCACTGTGACTGAAAACACGAGTCTGGGCTATGTAGTGAGACCCTGTACCAAATACATTAAAAAAAAAAAGAGACATGGTAATGATGGTATAAAGATTTTGCTTAAAATTTAAGTGAGATTTGTTTTTAGGTATTATGATCATAAGAGATTTGCTGCTAAGAAAACACAAAAGACTGTTGAAGCTGCCGAGAAGGTACTTAATGTTTATTAAAGTGAATGTCATTTTGCCTGCTTTAATTACCTTAATGATTTTTTTTTGTTTAAAATGAAGCTTTCTAAATCAGAAGTGTCTCTCAAATTTGACTGTTTTAAATGTGTATATTTTCACTTTCTTCCCCGCACTCGCTCCTCCCTCATTGTTTCATTTCAGCAAATACCACCTTCATTCTTGCTCAAATTTTGGCCCTATCCTGAATTCTCTCAAACCATATCCAGTCTGTCAGCAGATCTTTTGAATCTTACTTTATAGGATGCCCAGAATCTGGCCACATCTCTGTTTCAATGGTCAGCCAACTCTGACTGTGATGCTCACTTACTGCTTCACTGCCTTTTCTCTGCTATAGCCTGCTTACACAGCACACACAGTAACCCTTTTAAATCACAAGTGAAGTCCATTCTGTTACTCAGAATCTTCCAGGTGCTTCCTACCTTGGCACAGTCTAGAGCCCTTCTCCTGGCCTTAACAGTCTTGAGTTCTGTCCCTCTGACCTCAAAAGCTACATTTCTAATTTTTCATACTTTTTCTGGCTGCACTTGAGCTGTAGCTATTCCTGAAACCATGCTGCTTTGCTGTCAAAACCTTTGTATTTTTTACTCTTTCTGCCTGGAACGCTTTCCCTCAGAGTTGTCATGGTTTGCTATGTGTAGTGGTGCACACTTATAATCCTAGCACCTGGCTTGCTGAGACTGGAAGATCATGAGTTTGAGGTTAGCTAGGCTGCATACCAAGATCCTGTCTCAAGAAAAAAAAAAAATCCTCTTTGTTTTGTTTATTGCTGAGACCCGATCCCTAGAATTTGTCTGGAAATAGGTAGTTAAAGTCTGTTAAATGAGTGGCCTTAATGACTTGGCTTTCTACTACTTATTGCAACCTTATTTCTTGACATTTTGCTCTTGGATTAGTACTTGCTGGGCTTTTTCTTTGTGTTTATAGTATGCTTATTCTTTGATAATGTCACTGGTTTTTTCAGGTTTTGGGTTAAGTGCTCTTTTCTTAAAGATATTTTCTTTGACCATAATCCAGCATAAATGGAGCCTTCTTGCACTGCCATAGTGTTTTTTTAAGCACTTAGAATATATTTATTCAAATACTTATATATTTATTAGTTGTCTCTTCTAGAACCCAGTGGGCAGGAAACTTGGCCAGTCTTAGTCACTGTTATATCTCCATATCTAGCCCTAGCCTCTGTAGTGTGGTAGGTACTTAGAATCTAGTAAATGAACAAAATGGTTCTTAATTTTCAGGTCTTGAGCAAATATTTGTATATAATCAATCTTTGGCAAGTTAATATTCAAGGCACAAAATTTTTATTATTTGTGTGTGCCATTCTGTGATGTTTTAAAGCTTTTTTTTTAGTTTATTAACACATGCTATAAAGAAATTATTTTCTCAAAAATAGGCATTCAGATCAGCAGAAAAGAAAACAAAGCAAACACTAAAAGAAGTTCAAACGGTTACGTCTATTCAAAAAGCAAGAAAAGTATATTGGTAAGTGTTTTTACCTTTTAAATGTTAGGGTTTTGTTTTTACCAAAGTTATACATGCATATCACTTAGAAAGTCCAGCTGTTCTACAAAGCATGTTACAAAACCAGTACTCCCCCCACCAACAGTGGCCCTACAGTTGTTTCTCCCTGGTCCTATTCCCGGCCTTCTCAAGAAAACTACTTTTAGCTACTTTAAAAGACTCTTAGTATTTGTCTTCACTTCTCTTTGTAATATGCTTGCATTGGTGCTGCTTAATTGTTTTCATCTGTTGTCTTGCCCTTATGGGAAATGAAGATTTCACTTTATTTCCACTTTTATTATATGTGTACAAGTTACAGAGTGATTTTTTTTTGTCAAGTTGGTAAGATTATTGTTATACTCGCCGTTGAGCCAAACTCTGAACTTCTTTTCCTTCCTTGTTTTTGTCTTCCCTGGAGTTACTTAACTTACTTTTTTTTAACAGGTTTATATTTTATTTTATTTTTAGAACTCTGTGTAGTTCAGGCTGGCCATGAATTTACAGCAATTCTGCCTTTGTCTCCCAAGTGCTGAGATTATAAGCATGCCCCAGTATACCCAGCTACAACATTTTATTCTTAACTGCTAATCTCCAAATTATGAGTTTCAGTCACATTGGAATTCTACTAGTATTATCTCCAGGCTGCAGTCAGAAGTCTTTCAAACTTTTGTTTGAGGGGATAGGGAGATGGCTCGCGGAATAATGCTTCCCTGGCAAGTACAAGGGCCTGAGTTCAGTCCCTGCTTCTGCAAAAAAAAAAACTTCGTTTAGAATCAGAAATCAGACTCAACCTTGTGCTTGCCAGGCAGGTTGAGCTATATCCCTGGCTGTCTCAAAGGTTTTTGACCAACTTTATTTTAGATTGGTTTTCTCTAAGCATTTTTCCAGCTTGGGGATTTTGTAGGGTGCTTGTTTTTTTTTTTTGTTTGTTTGTTTGTTTGTTTTTAATACAGGATCTTGCTGCACAGTTTGGACGAGTAGTGATCCTCTTGTCTCAGCCTCCCTAGTGCTGCAGAGTATGCCTGAGGTTCTCGTCATAGCACTGTGCATCCCAGGATTTGGGAAAGCACAGCATGTGATACTAGGGATTAAACTCCAGACCTTGTGCTTGCCAGGCCTGGCACATATGCTTCTGAGCTATCTCCCCAGTTTTTGAGGTGTGTGTGTATGTTTGGTATTAGAGATGGAAGCCAGGTCTGCCTTATTGAGCTCCATCCCTACCCTTTCTTTAATTTTTATTTTGAGACAGGGTTTTGCTAAGTTTCCTAGGGTTAGCTTGAATTTTTGATCCTCCTGCCTTAGCTTCTCAGAATTCTGGGATTGTGTGTTTCACCACATCTGGTCTTCTCTAGTGAGGCAGTGCTGGGGTTAAACCTGGGGACTCAAACATGCTAAGGAAGTCTTCTGCCTTTAAGCTGAGCTCCTGCTTCTGATGTTGCTTTGAAAGCTGATTTTTTTTTTTTTTTTAAATGTATTTAGTTAGGGTTTACAGGGTCTCACTACACAGATCAGACTTCGTAGTGATCCTTGTCTTTCCAGCCTCCCAAGCGCTTGGATTACAGGTGAGCACCAGTGGCACCCTCTGTGATGGTGATGATGAGAACGATAGGCAAGCCATATTTCTCAGTGTCCTTTTATAATGCTTAGAATTTTTGAATTATGAGTGTTACCCAATCATAAATCAATTAGAAAATAACAATAAAATCCTTTTCCTATTGCATTTTGGGGCCCTGAGGGATTTAGGTTTAATATCTCTGTGCAGTCTTCCATCTTTAACCAGAAGCTTTTAAAATTATAGGTTAAAACGTATAGAAGCTTATCTGTATTGTCATACATAATATAGTAAATATTTATGTTGTCTGTTTTCTGTCATAAATGTATATACTTTTCATCCTGATATTAATTACAAAATCCCATTTTCTCTTTTGAGAAAATTTGCAGTTTTACCCTTCTAAAAGCAGATTTCAGCCTTTTGTATTAAAAAAAGTATAATGAATGTCATCTATATAAGCAATTATGTTGATTAATTGAGGAAGAGTGTAAGAAAGAAAATAAGTTTTCTTTTTTACAAAGTGTCCAAAGCCTTCTTAGTGCCCCATTTAAAGAAAGCTTAAGCTATGGCCTCTTTGATATTTTGTACTTTTGCTTTTTGTGTTTCAGTATTATAATTTACCCTTGAGTTTAAGAAGGCTTTTCTGTATGCAGTAAGATTCTTTTTTTAAAACATAGAATTTAATTTCTTTTTAAGACTGCTTTAAAGGGCTGGCCAAATAGCTCAGCAGATTAAAGCACCTGCTTAGGCCGATGCAGGGCCTGGGAGTTTGATTCCTTAGCCTGCCGTGCCACTCCCCGCCCAGGGGAGCCACACTGAGATAGCAGTTGAGTGGGTGTGGTGGCGCACCTATAATTCCAGCAGTTGGGAGGCTGTAAACAGGAGGATCACTACAAGTCCCTACACAGTGAGACCCTGTACATCCTGTACACCCTCTCCTAAATACAAAAGAAAAAAGAATGCTTTTAAGTATTTCTTATATTACAGGTTTTTAGGTTGGTGCTTTAGAGATAATAAACCATCAAGTGTCTTATCTTACACAGGCAGAATAGCTTCCTGCTTTGTTTCATTTGTAAGTAGGAAGTGAATTCAAGTAGCTGTAAAGAAAATAGTGTTAACTTTATTTCCTTTCAACTTGGTAGGTTCGAGAAATTTCTGTGGTTCATTAGCTCAGAGAACTATCTAATTATAGGCGGACGAGATCAACAACAGAATGAAATAATAGTGAAAAGATATTTAACACCAGGTAGGTAAGATTAAACTTCTAAAACAGTTTTTTTTTTTTGGCGGAACCAGGGATTGAACTCAGGCCCTTGCACTTGCCAGGCAAGCACTTATTCTACTGAGGAATCTTTCTAGCCCCTTAAAATAATTTTTTATTAGTGAAGATTGAACCCAGGCCTTCAAGCATGCTAAGCAAAGCTCTTCTGGGTCATGTCCCCAGGCCATTTTCAAACTTGAAACAGTCTCTTGCTAAGTTGTCTCAGCTGTCCTCAAACTCGCAGTCCCTCTTCCTCAGCTCCCTGGGTTATAGGTATTATTGTGTGCCACCACACGTGGTTTTAAAACATTTTCTTTTAATTGATTAGATCATTTGTCTCATTATTAGACCCTGATTCTTACATGCATGCCTATTGCTGCAGCACATAAGAAAAAATACTTAAAAATATTTTTTATCTGTCTTTATTTAAGGAGATATTTATGTACATGCTGATCTTCATGGAGCTACTAGCTGTGTAATTAAGAATCCAACAGGTAATGTATTTATGCTATTCAGAATTTACTTTCCTTAAATATTTTTAGAATAACTATAAGGATTAATGAAAGCATATAATGATAAAAGGTAATTCTATGAGTAAAAAATAGCAATTGTAAACAAAAAATAAGCCTCTCCTGGAAATAGCAGTTGCAGTAGTCCCTCCCTGTTTCACAGTTCAACTTTCATGGACTTACTGTTTTGCAAGTTTTAAAAAAATATTAATCTAAATTATTTATCGCAAGGGGCAGAAAGATAACTCAGTAGACCAGGCATCTGCTTAGGCAAGCAGAGCAACCAGGGTTTATTCTCTGGCACACGTGCCTTGCTGGCCCCACCCCCAGGCATGCTGAGCTGTCTACCGAAACTAAGCCTAGTGGCACATGCCTGTAATACCAGTGCTGGGGAGGGAGAAAACAGAAGGATCACTAGGAGTCCTAGCTGCGTAGTGAGACCCTGTACCAAATGAATTAAAAAATGAATGAATCAATCAATAAATAAAATTGTTGCAGATTTTTTGCTGTATTGCAGGATTTTACAGTACCATACAGTATAGGTATGTTGTTAAAATTGCACAGGTTATGAGTTTAGAAATGGTTAATAACATTAGAATTGTTTTTAAAAGTGTGGGAAAGGTTTATAAAACCTTAAAATATATATAAATAGTAAAATATAACATCACTACACTGATTTTCACTTATTGTGAGGGTATCTGGAACATAACCTCCACAGTAAGTAAGGGACCACTGTATATAAACCTGTATGCATCCAGGAATAGAGCTCTATGATATGTGAAGCAAAACTAGACAGTACTGAGGGGAGAAATAGACAAGTCTATGATACTGTTTGGAAATTTCAACATTCAACTTTTATAGTCATAAATAGATAGAATAATTAAACATAAGATCACCAAGGAAATAGAAGACTTCAACAATGCTACAGACTAAATCAAACCAACATCTCAAACTCTTAACCCTAACCCTACCTATAGAAATGAAATGATGGACACACTCATAAACAATGCCTCAAGGAAGAGATTGCAAAGCATATCAGAAAATACTTTTGAGATAAATAAAAGGAAAACAGTATATCAGAACTTAGGATTGCGTTGCTTTGAGTAAGTTTTCTAACAATAAATGTCTTTTTTTTTTTTTAATATCTATGAAAAAAGAGGAATGCAGTCAGATCGATAACTTTGCATCTTATAAACTAGAAAAGGAGAACCCAAGCTAGGAAAAGGAAATAATAAATATTAGAATAAAAATAAAACAATTAGGAATAGACAGAATCAACAGAACAAAACAGAATTCTTTGAAAAGATTAATAAACCTTTATCTTCTTTGGTTAGATCTTTTTTTTTTTTTTCTTGTGGAACCGGGGATTGAATTCAGGTCCTTGCTCTTGCTGGTTAGATCTTTTTATTTTTCTAAATCATATTTTCTAGAATGGAGTTAAAATTATTGATATAAATGAGAAGATGGATTTGTTTTGTTTATGTTGGTCATTTAAAAGCCTGGCATGTACATGTATTTTAATACAATAGTAACTTTTTATGATACTGAAATAAAAGGTGGTATGAATATTTTAAGATGCAAGAAGATTAAATCTTTATGCTACAGAGAAGGCTTTCACCTCCTGCTTTCTGCGAAGTTTGCACTTGAATATTGAAATGTAGCATTGTTATAGGAGAACCTATTCCTCCACGGACATTGACTGAGGCTGGCACCATGGCGCTTTGCTACAGTGCTGCCTGGGATGCGCGAGTTATCACTAGTGCTTGGTGGGTGTATCATCATCAGGTAATGAGGGTTGTGGTCCTTTTTCTTCATTTATTAAAAGCTGAAGTGGGCACCAAATTTGGAGAGTACAAAAGTAAATTAGTCAAAATACCTACCATTGATATGTACAGAAAAATATGTACATATCAGACGGCAAGAAAAAAAAAGCATGTATTGGATTGAGTGCTTTAAGTTTTAAATATAGCATCAGAGGAGGCCCATCTGGGTAAGATTTGAATAGAAACCTAAATGAAAAGAGTAATCATGTGGTTATACAGAATAAAGGATATTCCGTTTATGATGGCATTTTGGCTTAAAAGATCTGCTCTGATTCTTTTTTGTTTGAATTTCTCTTTGTACTTCCAGAAAAGCAAGTATTTCCTATGCTTTCGTATTTCCTTCATTTTTGTAATGAATGTATTTTTTGTTTTTTAATGTATTTGCTACAGGGTCTCACTACGCAGCTTGGACTCGTTAGTGATCCTCCTGTTTTCAGCCCCCCCCCCCCAAACACACACATGCTCTGGGATTACAGGCATGCGTCCCCGAGCCCAGTCTGGTTTTAGTAATGCCCGTTGTGGATAATACTGCTTTATTTGATGATGCTTCGAGGATTTCTTATTTGACTTTACATTGCTACTTATATTTTCAAGAATTAAAGTTGGTGGGGCCAGGGAGATGGCTCAGTGGAATAAGCACTTCCCTAGCAAGTGCAAGGGCCTGAGTTCAGTCCCCGGTTCTGCAAAAAAAAAAAAAAAAGAATTAAAGTTGGTAAAAGATATACTTTTACAAGGTCCTAAAACTTTATGGTAGGATAATTAGTTCAATTCCATTGTCTCCCTCAGATTTAGTTACATTCTGCTATAGCTATTGGCATTTATTACCTGCTATATTTTTTAATTCTTTTTTTTTTAATCTTTTGTTTATTTGATACAGGGTCTCATTATGCACCTCACACTCAGTGATTCTCCTGTCTCAGCCTCCCTAGCACTGGGATTATAGGGGTGTGTCACCACGCCTGGTTTAAGTTTTGGTGGCTGGCTCAGTGTGGGGCTGGCACAGCATGTGATACCAGGGAGCTAACCCAGATCCTGTGTGTACCAGGCAGGCGCTTAGACCACTGAGCTATCTCCCTAGTGCCTACTATATTTTTGTAGGGAATTAATGATGCTTGAGATATATATATATATATGTATCTATATTATATATATATATATATATATATATATATGTATGTATGTATGTATTTGTAATATAGATATATTTTTTTAAACCACAGTATTATAAAAGTGGTTCTGAGCCTTTTGAGTTTAAAGTGATGTTTTAATAGTTTTATGACAAAGATAAGGTTGGATTTGAAAGTTTTGAAGATGCATAAAAATGTTTTAAAATTGTAGAGTAAGTTCACTTTGTTGTTCTGCTAGATACAGACACATAAACACACTTTTTTCTTTTTGACATTCTCACTTCATTGGCCCAGCCTGGGCTCAGTTTTGCAGTTCTGTGCCTCCCAGGTAGCTAGGATTACAAATGTGCATTCCTAATTTAGAATATAAATGACTAATGTTTTTGGGATGTTTTAAAAACCTACTCTTATCATTGTTTCTTGAAATGAAAAGCTATTTTATTACTAAAAATTTCTCAAAAGGGTTTAATAAGTACAGTTTTATTTCAGTTATTATAACTTTTTAATATGCTTACTAAGTTATCTTTACTTTTCTCCTTCTATCCCATTGTGGAAGAAAGAGTATAGTTCTGGCTGTAGTCCATGGCATTTGAAAATGATTGATGTAGTAGCCCTTTAGTTTTTTGTGATTCCCAAGATGGATCATTTAGGGGTAACTGCCCTTCAGTGTGGAGAAGTTTGGGTAAATTCTGCTACTTAACACGTGTTGCTCACTTGACTATGCCTAATTTCTCCTACTGAATGCAAAAAACTTATCAATATTTCTTTAGATAAGAAATTAATATATCACTGTTTGCCTTCCTTAGGTTTCTAAAACAGCACCAACTGGAGAGTATTTGACAACTGGAAGCTTCATGATAAGAGGTAATGACTGAGTTGACAGTATTCCCTGACTTTCCAGTGAATTATGGAGATAGATTTGAGAACTATCAACAAGTATTTCCAGAAACTAGTTTCTTGTATGAAATCTTTTAAGAGCTAAGCAAATCCATCTTGTCAAGTTATCTTAAAACTGTCTCATCGATACTTGTACTTAAATAAAACAAAAGTAAAATTAAAAAAAGATAAAAATAAAATAAGTAAATAAGAGCTAAGCAAAGTTTTGCCTTCATGTGGCAAATTTTAGCATTTGTCATCATCTATATTTTTGTTGATGAGAGTGCACTTTCATGGTTTAGTTACAAAGATGAGAAAGTATAGCCTGACTTTTTAATTATTATTATCTCAAACAACTTTAGATAGGAACCTCTCAGATAGGACACAGAAGTTAGGTGGCAGTTATTAAAATACACTCTTGCAAAATGGTTGAACATTAAAATACAACAGGAAGCGAGAAAACAGTGATGGTCTCCCCTCTTCTTCCCCAAACTCACACCCCTGCCCTCCCTCCCTTCCTCCATTCCTTTTCTCTTGGGATCCAGGCCCCTCACTCCAGGTCATGTGTCAGGGTCTGGTGGTGGAAAAAGAACAGCAGGCAAGTCCAAGAGAGGCCAAGCCCACAGTGCCCAGGAAAATGGGACATTGATAGGTGTCTGATCCAGGGAGTGAAGCAACCCCCTTCCTACCTGCTTCTGTCCCCAAGGGAGCTCTTAGGCAGCAAGCAAGCTCTGACCAGGCTCCAGGACCTAGGTGGCACATCTGAGGGTGGCTTTCATGGGGATGACACGCTGTTGGAGTACCTTGGGCACAGCAAAGCATAAAGAGGTGGTTGCGACCTGATAACTCCTAGGCTTGCCATCAATATTGTAGGATGGTTTCAGGGCTAGGCCTGGATGGAGGTGGGGGTTGCTAGGTCTACAAGCTCTGGCACCTCCTGATGCCCACTGGCCAAGCTTACCTACGTGCACAGGTTCTAGGAAGTTGCCAACAAAGGCTTACAGCCAGTTTTAGCAGTATGCCAATCACTGCTTTGATCCCTTTTTTGTATGTGTGTGTGTATTGGGAATTGAACTCAGGGCCTAGCACTTGCCAGGCAGGTGCTTGTGCCACTGAGCTGTATCCCTGGCCCACCTCTTTGATCCTGATGGCCAAACAAAGTTACCCCCCTGGTGGGTGTGTGCCTCACAGCAGGCAGCCAAGAGCACCTGTGTCTGGGTCTTCCCTGAAGTTAATATTCCTACTTGACAGCTGGACAACCTGACTAGCCTTCTGCTTGGATCCATTCCCAGCCTGCTTACCTGCCAGATCAGCTTCCAACAGTTGGTGGAAAGTGCTCGAGATGGGCCTGTCCCTCATGGAAGACAGTCTCAACAGAGAGGCACAGCACACGTGCAAGCAGAATATGGGCAGGAACTGGACCCACAGCAGGCTCATTCCAGCCCTATTCTCTGCCTTAATTACTTTTCTTGTTGCTGAGGCAGAATACCAACAAGCAAAGCTAAGGGAGGAAAATTTGTTTGGCTGTTTGTAGAGGTTGGAGTCTGTAGTTGGCAGGCTCCAAGGCAAGGTGGCATGACTGAGGGGCATGGTAGAGGAGAAACAGTTCCTTGCAGACAGAAGGTAGCAAAGCAAGTAAAGAAAGAAATTTAGCAACTTTTTTCTTCCCTTAAACTGTCTCTAGGCTACTGGAATTCCGACATTGCCAAACTGGTCATTGGACTGATTTAGTAATTACATACCCATAATCCCAGCATCACATATTTTGGATTCAGTCACCTGTGCAAAAACCTCATCTAAGACTTTAGGGGGACATCTAGACACAAGCCATGATACTACTCTATCCCTGTCACCAATGGGACAGCCCCCACCCCCAGTTAGTATTGTTAATACACAGATGAAACCCAAAAGCATTTTACTGATCATGCCAAGGCTGGTTTTGAACTGTTTCCCAGGAGCCTGTGGAAGCCAGGAGCACATCCTTCAGCACCTAAAGGAGCTGCTCAGAGTTTATAGCTTCATTTTCAGATTCCTTGGGGGCCTCCAATTCTTCGCAGATTTCCCAACAGATGTGCAAACTTGGATGTTCCCCACCTTTGCACTGTGCCTCAGTTCCTTTGGGAACACAGAACAAAAATGACTGTCAAGCCGGGCGTGGTGGCGCACGCCTGTAATCCCAGCACTCGGGAGGCTGAGGCAGGAGGATTGTTGTGAGTTCGAGACCAACCTGAGCTACAAAATGAGCTTAAGGACAGCCTGAACTGCATAGTGAGACCCTGTCTCAAAAAGACAAAAAAAAAAAAAAAAAAAAAAATGACTGTCAACCCAGCTTCATAGGCTGACCTTTTTAATAAAAAAAACTACATTCTTTAAATGGGAAATGTTCTTGATGTCAGAATGAAAGAAAAAATGAATATGATCCCTGGTTTCAGATATTGCATACTAAACAATGGAGAAAACTGATTTGTTAATGAAAATTAATGTACGTTATCTTTTGCAGGAAAGAAGAATTTCCTTCCTCCTTCATATCTAATGATGGGATTTAGTTTCCTCTTTAAGGTACCCTTCAGCTTCTTTTTTTGTTTTAAGTTTTCATAAACTTTACCTAAAGTTCCATCAATACAAACTATTTCTGTAGGTAGATGAGTCCTGTGTTTGGAGACATCAGGGTGAGCGAAAAGTCAGAGTGCAGGATGAAGACTTGGAGCTGGAAAGCTGCATAAGTGAACCTATATCAGAAGAAATGGAACAACTAGGTAGTTCATGATTTTAATAAATTGTGCTTTTTTTTAGTTGCCTGGTTTTATGTCTGAATCCTTATGTAGGTGATCATATTTCTTTTGGGATAACTGATATTTTTGTTTTGTTGAAACAAGGTCTCTGTGTAGTTCATTCTGCCCTGGACTATGTAGCCCAGGCTGGCCTCAAACTCGGTGATCCTCTTCCCTCAGCTTCCTGAATGCTGGGATTACTGATGTTTGCCGCCATACCCAGCTTGAAAATTTTTTGAAAACAAAATGCTGTCGCTTTTACTGACTTTTGTATTATAGAAATGTGAAACATACTTATTCCAGTGACTTATATAGAAGGTATTTAATTGGATCTATAACTATAGTGTATCTTTAAGTGATAAAAATTCTGTATTTGGTGGATAATTCATAAACATTCTTACCAAGGATAATATGTGATCTAGCATTTAAATTTAGGATCAGCAATTAGAAATGATAAAAGGTGAATTTATAACAAGCACAATTTCCCATATAAGAATTTGGGTTGATTTAACAACATATTTCAAGGAAGAAGCACCTCTAGTTGCTGGAATAAATTTATCCACTAATCTAAGGAATCTGGAGAAAGTATGCCCTTAAACTACTTTTTTCAATTATTTTTCTCTTGAGGTCATTCCTTTTTAGGGATAAGTACTGCATTATGTCATGTATAACTGTTGTCTTGTCATATTCTAATGATTAATGTTTACATTGTTGGTACTGTACTAAGTGCTTTGTATACAGTATATTGAAATATAACCATTCTTGAAAGTGGGGTGGTGGCATCTTATTCTATAGGTGAGGGAGCTGGAGCCTGTTATTGCTAGACAGCATTCCTTTTGCCTCAGTATGAGTATTTTTGATGTGTCAGTTATATAACATATATATTGACTTTAATTTTCATTTGCAAATTATAAAAGCTACAGAATTTTTTTATAACTAATTTTATTGTCTTGTGTTTTAGAAGTATCCAAGAAAGGCAAGTTATGATTTTGATTGTTGAAATGGTAGCAATATCTAAGAAATTTATTATAAGAGAATGTCAGGTTTCTGATAGTCCAACCTATTTAGAATATAGGTTATCTTTTTGTAGAAGTCCACATGGTACCCTTTGGGAATAATTAGGCATATTCCTTTTAGAGAAGCAGGGAGTTAATGAAATACTTCTCTGAAGTTTTCTAAGAAAATCACAGACCATTGTTGGTGGTCTATATATACTGACTTTCCTTGTGTAATTGTATAGATGGAGGTGACACCAGTAGTGAAGAAGATAAAGAGGAATTAGGTGAAGTGCCTGTAGAAACTGAACTCATGACTCATGTTGGCCAAGAGGATGTTACTGTTCAGAGTGGTGTAGATAAAATAAATGTGGAATTAGTCCAGGACGAAAGCTCAGAAGATGGAGAATCTGAAGAGGTTCTGAAAGGTCAGGAGCCTGTGGGTGACATGAATGTTGAAGAAGAAGATATAGAGTATCCTGATACTACCATTGACTTGTCTCATCTTCAATCCCAAAGGTAATTAAAAGGACATAATTTCAAGTTTTATTTTGTAAACTTAAAATGATGACAAGGCAATCCTTAAAAGAATCCAAGATTGACTTCATGCTTTTACTCTTCCATGTTTTATTCTTTTTTTCAACATTCAGTGGGGTCTCTCTTAAAACTTGTAGGACCAGTTTAGAAAAGTACGTAAATACAAGAGTGGTCATTATAGATTAAAATACAGACAAGGAAATGGCTCTAACTGCCAATAACATAGCAAATGCAGTTCAGTGTTTTAATAAGTGTTTTACTTATAAAGAGATTTTAGTTTTAATTTCTTACCAATAACCAGATGAACAATCCATAGTTTTAAAAGCATTAATATTGGATTAATAAAAAAATGGCTTAGGAGGGCCCAGGAGATTGCTCAGTAGAATAAGCGCTTGCCTGGCAAGAGCAAGGACCTGTGTTCAATCCCCGATTCTGCAAAAAAAAAAAAAAAAATGGCTTAAGGGCCAGGGCAATAGAAACATAAGCACCTGCCTGGCAAGCACAAGGTCCTGAGTTCTATCCTCAGTACCAAAAAAAAAAGTGTAGGAATTGGACAGACCGAAGTTAAGTCTTAGAGTAAATCTGTTTGTAAGCTCCAGCTTTGCACTTGGTATACCTTTCCCACGATTTTGGTGACAACTTTATGTATGCAAAGCTATCTAGCAGCCATGGCAGGTAAAAGTTTACCACCTGTCTCTGTTTAAGAATATATAAAAGTGTGGAGGGATTAATGATTTGATTGTATTATTTTTCCTAATTCTATGAAATTTGAAAGTTTGTAGGATTGCAAGTAATTGAGATTATGACATGAGAATATTTGAGACTGTAAATGAGTGTTTTTTACAGGCTAGTAAACTTTTATTTCTGTTTTCATAGGTCCCTCCAGAAATTGGGTTCAAAAGAGGAGTCTTCTAATTCAGTAAGCTATTTTCAAAATTACATTTTAAAAAAGCATGCTTTGGGGCTGGGGAGATAGCTCCGCAGTCTAAGCATCTGTATGGCAAGTGCAAGGACCCAGGTTTGATCCCTGGTACCACGTGCCATGCTGGCCACCGAAGGTGGTACATGCTTGTAATCCCAATTCTGGGCAGGCTGAGACAGGATCATTATGAGTCTGAGCTGCATAGTGAGACCCTGTACCAAATAAATAAATAAGCCAGCTTTTTTTTTCCCATAACTTTTTAAATTTTGCTTTGAAAAATTATAAAGATCTTTCTATATTTGTTTGTTCTTTTGTTTTAATAGAGTGACAGTAAATTACAGAGCCGAAGGCATTTATCAGCCAAGGAAAGAAGGTAGGTGACATTTGTGTTTTTTACTTGAAAGCATGTTTTTGTGTTTTTTAAAATTGACAGTTTAAAAAAAAATAAAAATAATAAATAATAAATAAATAAATAAGCCGGGCGTGGTGGCGCATGCCTGTAATCCCAGCACTTGGGAGGCTGAGGCAGGAGGATTGCTCTCAGTTCGAGACCAGCCTGAGCTACAAAGTGAGCTTAAGGCCAGCCTGAACTGCATAGTGAGACCCTGCCTCAAAAAGACAAATAAATAAATAAATAAATAAATAAATAAATAAATAAATAAATAAATAAATAAATTGACAGTTTAGGGCTGGGGAGATGGCTCAGTAGAATAAGCGCTTCCCTGGCAAGCACAAGGGCATGAGTTCAATCCCTGGTTCCTCCAAAAAAAACCCAAACAAAAAAAGTGAAATTGACAGTTTATACTGAATATGGTGGTGCACACCTGTAATCCCAGCACTCTTAGGGTAAGGCTAGAAGATTGCTACAACTTTGAGGCCAGTCGGAGCTACACAGTAAGAACCTGCCTCAATAAAAACAACAAGAAACAGAAACAAAATTAGCAGCTCAGCTAGCATAGGTTAGTTAATTATTCTAAAACATTCTTATATTAAAATTACCCAATTTAGCAAATTTTGGTATTGAACTCTTAATATGTCTTTAGGGCTTTGGGACCTAATCTGTGAGAATTGTAGGAGACAGATGGAGTAAGGAGACAGATGGAGTAATGAGACATAATTTTTAGTGAGTAAACGTGGAAAGTGATTATAGTATATTCATTATTATCAGACAGGCTGGTTCTAATATGATGGAATAATTGAAATTAGGAATTCTTTATGTAAACTGTAATTTTAATATTCACAAAAAATTATTTACTTATTTATTTAATACATGATATCAGGGATTGACTCCAGGGCCTTATGCATGCTAGGCAGGCTAACATTCTTCCTAGGTGAATTTATAACCCCAGTCCTTTTGGTTATGCATGTATATGTGTTTTATTTGTTGAGACAGGATGTCACTATTTAGTCTAGGGTGGCCTCTAACTTTCAGTGATCCTCTGTCTCAGCCTCCTGACTGTTGGGATTATAGCTGTGTGCCACCACATCCAGCCAATTTTTATTTATTTGTATTCTAATAACAGGTCTCAGA
>PVKA01005881.1:50747-87738 GCA_004027165.1 Ctenomys sociabilis
AAAAAAAAAAAAAAAAAAAAAAAAAAAAAAAAAAAAAAAAAAAAAAAAAAAAAAAAAAAAAAAAAAAAAAAAAAAAAAAAAAAACAGGTCTCTGGAGACAGATAGGCAAAGGAAGGGGACTGAAACCAGTAAAGCATTTCTAAGAAAGAGCTCCAGATTGGAATAAATAATAAAATAATTTTTATGTGAGAAAGTCATTAAAAAATTACAAAGCACTGAATACATAGCACTGTGCTAGATACAGAGTGTATAGAGAGATAAAATATCAAGTTCACATCTTTAAGAGCTTTTGGGTTCTGGAAATAGTCATTAGTAACCTGAAAGTGATACTGTAGGCATAAGGGGTCACTACTAAGTTGAGATATTTTGGGAAATGCCATCAGAAGTATACCTGTGAACCCAGGCACAGTGCACACACCTGTAATCCCAGCAGTTGGAAGACTGTGTCAGGAGGACTGCATGTTTGAATCCTAACAGGGCAACTTTGCAAGAGCTTGTATCAAAATAAGAAAAGTTTGAGGATGTAGCCCAGTGGTAGAGTGCCCATGGATTTGCTCCTCATTGCCACTGTGGTTCCTAGAAATGTAGCTTGAAGATGAAATAGCAGTTCGGGACAAGAAGATAAGGAGAGAGACTCAAAAGAAAAATTAGCATTAACGAACACAGGGGAGAGGAATAATATGTATAATGTTTTGGGGACCTGGCAAAATAGACTGAGTAAACGGAAGAGAACATGTTTGTAAATTGGTAGATGGTAAGATTGTAGAAGTAAATTTGAACAAGAATTGAGAATTTGGAAAGACAAGCTAAAGATTTAGGACTTTATCCTAAAAATGGTATGAAGAGGAAGATTAAAATGTTAAGTTCAGACAGGACCACTGATGGTGCTCAGTGGGAGGAGGTGATCAGGACCTGGACTGAGGTTCTCAGCTCAATGAGCATGCCTCCTGAGTAAGGATAAGCCAAGGGTAGTGTTGGCTGATGACAGAAAGGTAAGTCCAGGAGATTAAAATTAGACCCAAGGCTGGGCGCTACCCATGTGTCACCAGTTCTTTGGAATGTGATATTTTGAGTGTGTTCGTATATTGTAGCCAGGAGATGATCAAGGTAAGCAGAAGCCATGCTCTTTATGTGTATTGCTCATGTTCCCCATCCCTTTGTAATTTTTTTGATGACACTTAAGAATTTGAAGTTCTAAGAATTTAATGCTTTTACTACTTTTATATTTAGGGAAATGAAAAAGAAAAAGCCTCCAAGTGACTCAGGAGATTTAGAAGTAATAGAAGAAAAGGACAAAGAAAAAGAAAGTATTGTACACAGTGAATCTCATCAGAACACAAGCAAAAGTGTTGCAGGTGTGCAGCCAATGAAGCGAGGACAAAAGGTACAGAACTTTTTGAATGATGTCATTAGTACAGTTTGACTCTCAAATGAAGTTGTGAGGCTCTTCTTAACTATTAAGAGTTTAATTAAAAGATGTAGGCAAAAACCAATCCTCTGTGACTTTGAAAATTAACTGAAAGCTGGCTATAGTGGCTCATACCTGTAGTCCCAACACTCCTTGGAGGCTGAGGCAGGAGGGATGATTTTTGGCCAGCCTGGAATAAATAGTGCAAGGCCAGCCTGGACCACGTAGTGAGACCCTATCTTGAAAAAGAAAATTAACAAATGTACAGTGTTTGGGAAGTACAGGGATCCTGTGCTTGTTCCTTAGAGGTCTAAGATCATATCCTTAGAAGCTCTCATTTTGGGGAGAATACATTGTGATTTGTCAGTCACCTGCTTATAAGTGAGAGCTGGTCTTTTTCTCATTGTAGTCTGGAGACTGAGCCCACAGCCTTGTTTATGTGAGGCAAGCACTGTGTCCTCAAGCTGTAACTACAGTCTCCTAGCTGATCTTCTTTGACATTTGCTCATTTCTTTTTCACCTGTCAACATGAGTTTGAAGTTTTGTTTCCTATGTAGTGCAGGTTGGCTTTGAACTCAAGATAATCTTCCTGCCTTACCTGCCCAGGTGCTAGAATTATAGGCATGTCTCAATATGTATGTGTGTGTCTGTGTGTGTATAATTTTATTAAAGGGGATGATGAAGAGGTAGTAGTTACAGCATATACCTTTTTTGTTTGGTACTGGGAATCAAACCCTGAATCTAACACTGTGCTATTATACCCCCAGCTAGAATATACTTCATATAATGCTATATAGGCCAGACACAGTGCATGTTCACATAATCCCAGTTAGTAAGCTGATGCAGGAGGGTTGCAAGTTCAAGGCCGGGCTGAGCATCTCCTCCACATGCTATCTGGAAAGACATTTTTAAAGGGCTGGGATGTAGGTTAGTGGCATAGTGCTTGCCTAGTGTGAATAAATTCGTGGGCTCCATCTCCATCAGCAATACAAAACAAAAAATAAATTTTGATTGAACTAGGACTTATTTTGACCATGCTGGGACCCAAGCCTGGGCCTTACATATGCTAAGATACTATACCACTAAGCAATACACCCATCCCAATTTGTAGTCTTTTTTTTTTTTTTTTTTTTTAATTAGTATAGGGTCTCACTGCACAGATCAGACTCATAATGATCCTCCAGTTTTCAGCCTCTCAGGCACTGGGATCACAGGTATGCACCACCATGTCTCTCTTTCGAGGTCTCAGCGTGCCCTGGGGGCAGGACTGACACAGCATGGGGATTGAACCATGATCTGTTAGTGCTTGCTTAAGCGGGTGCTTTAGTCCGATGAACTATCTGGCTGGCCCCCTAGTTTGTAGTCTTAAGAACCTCTCCAGTATTTGTCTAGCCTTGCCCTGCTATTCGTTTTGTGTTCTTCCTCGTATGTGGACTAGGATCCCAACCAAACACATGACTTGTCGTTAGCTCTTTACCTTTCTACTCTTCCTTATTCTATATTCTCAAATCCTGTAATAGGTGCTTTAGAAGAAATTTGAAGTGGGCACGGTGCAGCATACGTGTAAACCCCATACTCTGAAGGCTTAGGCAGGAGGACAAAGGTTTTGAGGCCAGTATTGTCTACATAGTAAGACCTAGTCTCAAAAAGCAAACCAACTCATTAAGTTTCACTTTATTTCTCTATAATTCCTGTAAAATTGAAAGTGTCTCCTTTTTCTAAATTATCTTAGAAATAATTCATTTGTGTATTTCCTGTATAACCATACCTGGCTTAAGCTCAAATACATCTGGCCTTGTCACTTCTATATATGTCTTTTCTCTATCATATTCAAGGATAAGCTTTGTGCTCTCCATAATTTTTATTGGTGAAGGTGGTACCATTTTCAGGTTTTTTTTTTTTTTTTGTTACCTATAATTCAACCCAAAGTACTATGTTGATCTATTTATTTTTTGGCAGAACCAGGGATTGAACTTAGGCCCTTGTGCTTGCCAGCAAGTGCTTATTCTACTGACCTATCTCCCTGACCCACCATATTGATCTACATCTCAGCCCTTGTTTGTTGATTTTTGAGATGGATTATCTTGGTTGTTTTCCTTTTTAGAGAGGATATGGATAAGTCCCTTCTACCTCAGCCTCAGAGGAGGTATGCATCACCTTGCCTGACTCAGAAACATTTTTTGAGAGAATTTTAAGAGTGCCTTTTTGCTAGGGAGATATCTCAGTGGCATAAGCACCTGCCTGGCAAGTGCAAGGTCCTGAGTTCAGTCCCCAGGGGCCCCCCAAAGTGACCTTTTTTTCACAAATATTTGAATTTTTTAATTGCTAATTTTTTCCAAATCTTTTTTCATAGAGTAAAATGAAGAAAATGAAGGAAAAATACAAAGATCAGGATGAAGAAGATCGTGAACTTATTATGAAATTGCTGGGGGTGAGTAATATATCTAAAAGTGTTTATTTTGCTTTTCCATGGTTATGCAGCCTATCCCTGGTCATACATTCTCACAAAAATTTTAACAATACTCATAATAACCAACAACATTAAATGGTGTTTATTTCTGTGAATTAGTCTGCAGGTTCAAACAAAGAAGAAAAAGGGAAGAAAGCAAAGAAAGGAAAAACAAAAGATGAACCTGTAAAGAAGCAGCCCCAGAAGCCCAGAGGTAGTCAGAGGGTTCCAGATGGCATGAAGAAAGAGACTCCAGCCCCAGCCCTTGAGGTCTTAACTCATGAGTTGCAAGACTTCGCTGTAGATGACTCGCATGAGGATAAGGTAAGGCTGCCACACTGAGTCGCAACCAGTCAGCCAAGGCTTGAGGGCCAAGACACAGAGTGCTAAGATCAGCATAAATGAGAAGCCTCTTGGTAATGGCAAATCATCTTCGCAGTACGAGACAGTAAAATTATAGTACCTAAACACACTGATCCTGGATCATAAAAAGTGTATCCCATCTTTAGAAAATCATCTTTCCTGCCATTGTGTTCTGTCCTGCATGTGGCCCACCCTCACACCATAGGGTGTGCTTCTTTTTCTTGGCCCTAACTCATTCTGCAGAGCCTGTTTTTTTTCCTTTTAATAAAACCTTGGTTTAAAAAAAAAATCAGTTTTCTACAGTGGCTTTATTTGGTTGCCACAGAAGCATAGTTAAAATCATACCAAGAGTGGCTGGGGAGATGGCTCTGTAGAATAAACTCTTTCCTGGCAAGTTCAATCCCTGGTTCTGAAAAAAAAAAAAGATACCAAGATTTGGGACCATCTTGAAGATAGAATTTTCTATCTATTTTCCATCTATCTATTGTGTCGTATTGTCGTATTGAATGTTGCTAGAGTTTAAGGGCCTGTTCCTCAGTTGTAAAAGCAATGAGAGAGTAATGTTTTTCTTTTTTTTTTTTTTTTTTTTTTTTTTTTTTTTTTTTTTTTTTTGTCTTTTTGAGACAGGGTCTCACTATGCCGTTCAGGCTGGCCTTCAGCTCACTTTGTAGCTCAGGCTGGTCTCGAACTCACAATAATCCTCCTCCCTCAGCCTCCCAAGTGCTGGGATTACAGGCATGCGCCACCACGCCCGGCTTGTTTTTCTTTTTAAACAATTTAATGTTTTTTGTGCTGAGAATCGAACTCAGGACCTTGGGCTTGCCAGACAGGAACTTGTGCCACTGAGCTAAATCCTCAGCCCTGAAAGTAGTGTTTTTCGAGCAAAGATGTTTACCTCCTTGTTTTATGTGAATATAGGAAGCCCAATCATAAGTGCATCTTCTTGCATGAACGAACAGGCTGGTCTCGAGTTTACAGAGATCCCCCTGCTTCAGCCTCCTGAGTACTGAAATTACAAGTGTGTGTGCCCTGCCCTTTTTTTTTTTGTAATTTTTATAATTTTGTATAAAATCCAAATTTGTTTACTTTTATGATCAGCATTGTTTTTATGTATTTAAAGCTTGAGTTACAATTTTGTGGTTAGCATAGGTGGTGCTTACAGGCATTTTGTGTTCATTTTCTTCCCTATCGAACAATTATTGTTTAATAATTCTAGAACTCATTTTGATGCTCAGACTTTTACACTAGTAGCATATTTTGTAATTCTGCAAACTCTAGACCCAGAAATGTTCATGAGAGCTGCTACTAGTGTTCTTTGAGAGCAAGGTGCTGTGTTCTGCATTTGGTTTTGTCCATAGAGAATCCTGGTTCGCTTCTGGGTCACAGAGTGATAGGAACAGGGTTAACCTTCACAAAAGAGTCTGAGGGGGAAAAAGCACCTGCCCCTCCATAGAGGCCAGCAGCAGAGCACACCTTGCCAGGCTCTGGGCTGCTGACGTGCTGACCTTGGGACTTGCAGCCTGTGGAACTGTGAGGGGTAAATATGTGCTGTTGGTAAATTGCCCAGTCTGGGTTATTGTCTTAGAGCAGCATGGATAGACTGATAGAGAGGTTATCTCCACAGACTTTTCTTAGATACATTCACTAAATTGTGTATCTTAGTGTTTAAAAGTTTATTCTAAGAATTGAGAAATAAAATAATAAAAGTTTTCATTAGCATCTCCCTGATGAACATAATCAAGCTGTTATATTGTCTTTGCAACTTTTGCTACTTTGCTATGTGCTTTATGTGAAACATCCCTTCTCTCCCAGCTCCAGAGTTCTACCCATTTTCTGTTTGATGGTCAGCACTTCCTGCAATAGTGAACAACACATGAACAACGAGTCCACATCAGGGTGTTGGGGCACTGGAGAAAAAAGCCTTGGAAGTTAGATGTGGCAGTCTTGTATCACTGTTTGTCTGCTCATTGTTTATTGTGTGGAGTTTCATAGCTGACTTTACATTTTTATATTTGGAACAGGAAGAACAAGATCTGGATCAACAGGGAAATGAGGTATGATTTTGTGTAGATGTTACAGGAGTCGCATTGCAGTCTTTTCACAGCATAGCTGACACAGCTGCTGCCTGCTTACAGCTATAGCACCTGGAGTCAAATTCTGGGTTGGAATCCCCGCTCTTCAAGACACAGCTGTGTAAGCCTGGAAGCATTCTTCATGGCTCATTATGATGGGGATAATAACTGTCCTTACCAGGAAAGTTGTTCTGAAAACTAAACACATCTTTAGAAAAGCTTATGGCACATGTCACTCACATACTATAATTCTTTTTAATGTATTTAGTACAGGGTCTACAGGGTCTCACTACACGGGTTGGACTCGTAGTGATCCTCCTGTTTTTCATCCTCCCAAGCACTGGGATTATAGAGGCATGCCACCATGCCCAGTCTCAATTGCCATCTCAGTGCACCCCAGGGGTGGAGCTGGCACGGCACACCAGGGATTGAACCTCAGCTGCTGCGCTCTGCCATAGCAGGCACTTTAATCCACGGAGCTAACCAGCCAGCTCTCACATAGTATAATGCAATGCTAAGTATTTTATCTGATATCTGAGTTTACTCATATTATTAAGTAAGAACAATTTTGTAAACCAAGTGAGAAGACTTAAGCCTTGGGCTTCTCCTTAACCACTTAACAGTCTGATTGTTTAAATACAGGATGACCAAAAATTGCCTATTTTTCATTAATTCTTATAAGACACTATAACAGGAAATATGAAAATGACAACTTTATGAAATTTATTCAATATAAAATTGACTGAGGCAGGAGGATCACTGCTAGTTTGAGACTAGCCTGAGCTGCATAGTGAGACCCTGTCTCAAAAAGATAAAAATAAAAAAATCAACTGAATGAAATAACACCTGCCTGAGCGATGCTAGGAAGTCACTTCATAAACAAATGCACTGCCCAAGTGACGCTTCAGGTAAACTGTTAAGTGGTTAAGGTAAGAGAGAGGAGGACTCAGGCCTGGGCTTCCCGCTTTGGCAGCATTAACACATATGCCTACACCAGAGATTCCTACCAGGGATTTGGCTCCTGGCCCAGAAGACACTGCAGTGGTTTTCAGTGAGGGGAAGGAGGTAAGAAAGCGGCCAGGTGCTGCTGACACCTAGTGGGTAAGGCAGGGATGCTGCTAGTTCTATGAGAGACAGACCTGATGGTAGAGAAGGACTCCATTTCACAGCACCTGCCCGCTTCTCCATTTCACAGCACCTGCCCGCTTTCTTACCTCCTTCCCCTCACTGAAAGCCACTGCAGTGTCTTCTGGGCCAGGAGCCAAATCCCTGGTAGGAATCTGTGGTGTAGGCATATGTAAGTTCCATTTCCATGCAGTAGACTTAACTCTAGTCATTAAGGTGCATCCTCATGGTATTTCCTGCTTTGGTAATAATATCGAAGTTTTCTCTCCCTGTCTAAAAGCTTGTAGCACTTTGGAAATTATTTTCTCAATATTATGTTAATGTTAGACAGAAATTAGCATACCTGCATTATCCCAGCCCTTGAAGGGTAAAGGTAGGAGGGGTTCAAGGCCAGCCTGGACTAGAGTGAGACTCAGACTCAAAAAAAAGTTCTCAGAAATGTAAACATTCTTCACCTGAAGGCGCCTATAAGCAGGCACAGCAGCCCGGCCCGGGATCCCCAGGCCTGCTATGCTGGGCCCGCCCCTGGGGCATGAGACTGGGTGTGGTGGCACACACCTGTAATCACAGCTCTCGGGAAGCTGTAAACAGGCGGATCACAATGAGTCCAATCTAGTAGCAAGACCCTCAACACTCTGTGGAGCCTTCCCTAAAAAAAGTACAAAAAGAAAAATTAGGTTTTATAGTTTCTTAAAACTACATCTGTATTGTTGGTTGATGGCCATTTGGGCTGTTTCTAAGCTATTACAAACTGTGCCACTATAAACATGGGTGTACGCAATGGCATGATGCTTCTGCCTTTTGTTGTTCTTGTTGGGGAATCACACACAGGGCCTTGTGGGTGCAAGCCAACAGCTCCACCATGGAGTCACATCCCTGGCCCCAGGTTGTTTTGTTGGCCACGCTGGAAGCACTGCCACTCAGGCACATTGCCAGCCCCCAGATTTCCTAGTTTAAGGCTGGTATATTGCCTTTATAATTCTGTTTCCCATTGTAGGAAAATCTGTTTGATTCTTTGACGGGCTCTCCGCATCCTGAAGATATAGTGCTGTTTGCCATTCCAATATGTGCACCTTATACCACCATGACAAACTACAAGTAAGTCATCATTAGTTTACTGAAAACAGTTGTCACAGCAACTTCTATGAACTGCTTTGTAATCCCTGTTTAGTAACTCATATATATATATATTTTTTTAAAGATATAAAGTGAAACTTACTCCTGGAGTTCAGAAAAAAGGAAAAGGTATATATATATATATATTTAAATGTATTTGGGGGGCCAGCAAGTTAGCTCATCAGATTAAAGCACCTGCTTAGGCAAGTACAGGGACTTTGGTTTGATCCCTGGCCCCACATGCGGTACTGGGCATAGTGGTGAACACCTATAATCTCAGCAATGGGGAAGCTGAAACAAGGAGGATCCGCATGTGTCCAAGCTGTGTAGTGAGACACTGCAACAACCAAATACATTGGAAAGTAAATAATTTATGTATTTGGCACAGGGTCTCACTACATAGCGATCTTTCACCCTCCCCAGTGCTGGGATTACAGGGATGCACCACCACATCTGGACTTGGTCACCAGCTCATTGCCGACGGGCAGGGCTGGTGGGGCATGCGATGCTGGAAATTGAGGCCCGGTCCCTGCGCTTGCCAAAGCAGGTGCTTAGCTATGATTTTAAACAGATCAGTGACTAAACAGAAATAGATTCCTCTTTTTCCTATTTTTATTTACAGCTGCAAAAACAGCTTTGAATAGTTTCATGCATTCTAAAGAAGCAACAACAAGAGAAAAGGATTTATTCCGCAGTGTAAAGGTAAACTTTGCCTTCAGAACTCAGTAGAAATTGCTGATATAACTAAGAATCATAGAAGTTATTTTCTGTAGTTTTGACAGAAAATGCTATCTTATTAGAAGCAGTAAAATAAGTAAAGGCATTTCAGCTAAAAATTTTGGCAGTGCCTTTCTTTCACATTAGAGGATAACTATTATAAAAGAAATGTGATTTATCATTTAGGATATGAAGATACTCAGTTTTCTTTTTTAGGACACAGATTTATCAAGAAACATTCCTGGAAAAGTGAAAGTGTCTGCACCAAACCTTCTGAATGTAAAAAGGAAATAGCTGACGTGAAACCCTAAAATACACAAGAAGAGTCAATTATACAACCTTTGGAAATTAAGGTGAAGGCACCCTGTAACAGGACTTCCGCATTTAAAAATGAACTAATCATTGCCTTGCTATATTTGCCAAAAGGACTTAATTCTTGTTTTTTCAAATTTTATATTAGAGGAAAACTGTCTACAATAGCATTTCCTAAAATATATATCCAAAAGCTAAATTCTAATTATATACATCAGTAGTTATTCTACATTTTGTTGAAATTTGAGGGGTCAATATTAAGTATTCATTTATGATACAAAGAAATGAGATAGTTGATGTGATTTGCTTAAACTACTGACTTGGTAATCTACTGTATATAACATCTAAATATTTATATATATATTATATATAACAGGCTAATCACAAGATTTTTTTTTGTTCTCGTGCAAGTGGGAGCTATTAAACATTTAAGATTGTCTTGAAAACCTTGTCAAGAATATATTAGACCAGATGTAAATAAATATTAGTAATTTCCATGAGTCAGCTTGAGGAATAACACCTAAAAAAACTGGCAACGATCATTTCTATGCATTTACACAATTTCACTCTTCATTTTTCCTTGTAATCTGAGTTCTGGGCCATTTTCTTTTCCATCTTTGGTATTCTCAATAGCATGTTACAGAGTATGTTAACCTATAACACCAGAAGAACTGTAGGCTCACCACTGAAGACTCCTGACACGTAGCCTTCTATCAGAATGGAGAACAGAGTTACACAGTATTTCTGTTCCTCCATGGTCTAGACAGAACTGTTACTTTTTAACTGATTGGGAGTCACCTGCTGACAGCCACTTGCCCTCGCCCAGATATATTGCCCACCTTTGGGACCTTTCACAGTTCATAGCCCTTGGAGAATAGTTTCACCTTTGAAGTTAATGTTTTTTAAAAATACCTTTATTATATTGTATTTGTGATACTAGGTCATAATTAAGACCACTCTTGCTATATAAAAAAATAAAATTTTAGTTTTTAAAAAACATATTTTTATAATAGTGAGATTAGTATGTTTCTAGTGATATACAGCCTGAAGTTGCTACTAAAAAGGATGTATTAACCATTTTTGCTTTAATACAGAATAGTTACTGATGTGAAATACATTTATTGTAAACTTTATAGACACAAAAATAGGTTCTCTAGGCCATTCACATGCACATTAAAAACAAATAGTTGCAAATTACAGTAGTATATTATCCAGATGATCATGATCCGTGAGGATGACAGGATGTGTCCATGCATGCACTAGAAGCCTTGTCTAGGCAGCCTTATGATCCCGAGGTGTTGCTGCTGCCAAACCTCTGGTTGACACTGTGCAGTAAGTGTTTTGGAAGGCAATCCCACGAGCTGGCTAACAGTTCTTTAAAGCAAATGACTGCTTCTAAGCTTAGCCTGAAAGTGGACAAGGAAAGAGAAAAATAATTTCATGTTACTGTTTATAAGCATATTAACTTAAAGCCCTTTCAAAAGATCTTCATGGAACTGATCAGTCATGTCGGTGAATGTTCATTATTGCCCTTAAGTAACCCATAACCATAGTTCTTAAAGAATGTTAGTTTGGTGCCAAATGGAAGAGTTGCTTACCGTACAAGAGATTTTGGCTGAACTGAAAATACAAGTATTTCCTTACTGTGTGCCTGAAAAATAGAGGTAAAGAACATACTGAAAGGGGCTGTGGAGATAGTTCAGTAGAATGAGTGCTTGAAGGGCCTGAATTCAATCCCCAGTCCCTCCTCCCCTCTCAAAAAAGAACACATCGACAGCAGGACCTTCAAGACAAGTCTTGCCTTTAGCAGTTCTTTTTGTAATACTATGCAGTGGTATACTCACAGCTCTGTGGTGGACCAGTAGGTTGTTGGCACACCCACCAAAAACAATTACTTCTCCTTCATCACTGGCACAAGCTGTATGCCACAACCTACATTTCAAATAAAAACTTGAGTTTAAAGTCACCCAAGACCAAACTAGTCATTTATTTACACTATAGAGCAAAAAACAAAGACTAGCCATCATAAGACAGTTGAGACCAAATATCGTACTGAAAAGTATGGTCTTCCTCTAGAGAAATCAGTGTTACTTTATCTGGTTACATCTGCTCTCTGGTCTTTGTTAGCAACCTGACTATTATTTTCCCTCCTCCTCCCTCTTTTCATTGGCAGGGCCAGTTGGCTCAGACAGAATATCTGAGGGATGCTTTCTGAAACCCCTGCCTTCATAAACTTTAGGCTCAGAGCCTAATAATTCTCTGGAACAGTCTTTGGGCCAAATGACGTCTCAGTAGCCTGACCTGGAGTGAGAAGCCTGGGGAAGGAAAACGCAGGCAGACATCCAGATGTTCTCTGCACGGTGCGGATTGCGTCATGGCCTGTAGCAGTTGTTTTCAAGATTTATAAGAAAATGCTTAATAGGCTTTTTTGGGGGGGTGTATTTTGACTTTTTAAACTTGGCTATATAATGATAGAGCAGATCCATTCAGTTTTTTTTTTTTTCATGTACATTCTTATGATTTTAAAAATTTTTTCAAGTTTTTCTTTTTTGGTTTCAGTAAATTTATATACAGTTCAACTCAGGAAAAGAGATTTTAAATATCTACACAGGAGATAGAAAGTCCAGTGCTCAGATACTGGTTTTCTTTGTGAGGTATGGTGTTAAAGCTTAGTATATATGTCTTTTAATAATGACAGGTATGATGCAGCTAACACACCCTCCATCCTCACCATCTTGTACAGAGCTGGGCCTCAAGAATTTACACTCAAGAGTTAGCTCGTAGATGTAGCTCATACCTTGGTTTTTCAGTGTAGGGATGATTAAACTGTATCCATTCATTTTTACTGATGCAATAAATCCAGGCATCACCTGATGGAACCAAAGAAGAAAATCTGTGAAGTATGTTTCTTCCTTCACTATGACATTGACAGAAGGACACAACTTTAGCAAGAAAAATCAGCCAGATTGTATTTCTTTTTTATTTCTCTGCAGTTACCCCAGGGAAGCCCTCTGCATGCTATGGCCCTTTAGAAAGGCTTTTTTTATTAAGTGCTCCTAGTCATGTTTTAAACTGACTGGATAGAGGGCAGATGCAGTTGTTATAAGGTCAAAACCTTTCAATCTACCCTGGAAGTGTCTGCTACATCTACAGTACATTTATTTTCAGCTACTTGTTTACATGTGTGGATGATATGTAAATATATATTTTTAAAGGACTCACTTAGTGGCTGCTTTTCGGTGGTAAATCCTCCAAAGAGAAAAAGATGATCGGAAGAAACTGGGGTGAGTGAGTGCCAGGACCGGCCAACTGGACACGAGCCTTGAGGGAGTCTGAAAGTAACAGCTGAGGTGAGGTCACAGTATCTCCATTTAAAAGCACTTCTGTGTTTTACTACAGAGAACAGTACTGAGGTTTTCTTTGAAAATTTAGATGTGATTAGGGAAGGAGACTTCAAAGGGCTTTTGGAGATACACATCTATGTGCCTTAGGCTGCATTTTCTTTGAAGACAGTCCACTTAAGACTTTTAACCAAACATTGAGCATTTTGGGTGTCAGGCACATAGCTGTAGAAACGGGAAATAAAATTCCATCCAGACTCTAGAGAGTGTTTCACTTAAATTTATGAAGAAAATTGAAGCCAAGTGCATTATATAGTAATAAGAAATAGGGAGAAAACCCTAGTAAACTAAAACTAATTAAAGTGATACGTACAACTCATTCCATTCCCACGTATCCAGACTAAGATAGTGCAGATCATTCATCCTTGCATCCTAAAAACACACAATGTGGTGGTTAGCATTTTGAAGATCTCTAAGCAAGTCACCGGCACTGGCTCTACTCACTCGGTATCTGCCCCCAAACACAAAGCCTTTGTCTCCAACAGTTGCACAGGCATGAGCAGCGCGAGGTGAGGGTGCCTTACCCTACAGAAATCATAAAAACAACTGAGTAAACATGTGCACTTTTCACACATAGAGGGAAAATGCCAGTCTTTTCTACTAGTTTAACAGGAGTATACCACTTCCTCAAACTCTTAAAAGCTGAAGTACAGCCTTCGAGATAGCAGTAGTTCTAGAGCTGACTTTCACAACTAGGAATTTTCTATTTTTGAGATGTTACTGAATGGGCTGATTAATGAAACATGATTATGTTTTACAATAAAGAGACATTGTATCTCTGGCAAAGAAGAAATTTAATGTTTAAAGGAACTTAAACCAATTTAGAACTAGATTATTAAAAGCAACAGCAGCTACCACTTATGTTAGTGTCTTTGTACATTCATTAAACTTGAGTTCTAGATTCTATAGAAAATAAAGCTATGATTCTTCTCTCTCCAGAAAACTCTTAAGAGAAACCCTTCCCTCCTTTGCTGTATCCCTTTTCTTTCCTAGTCATTAATTCATCATTCAGCGACTCACACTGGTTACAGGCTGGCTCCATGTAAATGTTTCAATGTCTAAAATGTGCACATGATCGTTCCATCCTCTTGGGTGACTTGAATTCTACAGAAAAGTGAGAGTCTGAATCACTTTATTAGCAATGCCTATAAAATGATCCAGCTCCTGTGCAAATGAGTGAATGTAATGATTAGCAAATATAAAAGTACTATTTTCACATAGTAGGCCATATGTAAATATGAGCCTCTACTTACCCAGAATGACGTTTCATCAAATTCAAAAGTTCCCAGTGCTCTATCTTCAGGTAAATATCCATACCCTCCAAAAAACACTAACCTGTTTGATGACAAAATAAGAGTAAAAATCCAAACCTCTACAGGCTAGGACACATAGCTTTTTTCTTTTTATTATGTGTTTAATACAGGGTCTCACTACACAGGTAGGACTCGTACTGATCCTCCTGTTTTCAGCCCCCCAAGTGCTGGGATTACAAATGTGCGCCATCACACCCAGTCTCATTTGCCATCTCAGCGCATCCCAAGGGTGGGACTGGCACCGCACGGTGGGTATTGAACCCCAGTCCCTGTGTCTGCCTAAACAGGTGCTCTAGTCTGCTGAGTTATCTGGTCAGTTCCTTTTTCTTGTTTCATATGTGATATGAATGGAGAATAAATGCTTGAGTGTACGAAAGTACTTGTGTTTCCAACTCACTTGTTTTTATACACCCAGACACCCAGTTTGTCCTTTGATGACGGAGGAATTCCTTGGCAGTCAACTCTTTGCCACTGTAGCACTCTGTCTGTGCATCTTGAGTCCAGCATGTAGAACTGTCCAAAGTAATGATTTCTATTAGGTTTGGTTATATAAGAAAAAAACTCACATTGAGCATACAGTTTTACAGACTGCTTGTAACAAGGTGCCGTCTAATTCAGAGCTGTTCAAATTGTGAGTCAAACTGGCTGCCATCCTCATCTGAGTCAAGATTAGGAATTTGTGACAAAATGTAAAGAACCAATTTCAGGGACAACACCAATAGTCCAATTTTTTTATAGCCACACTTTCATAATGACTCAGTGTTCTTTTACATTCTGGCACAAGCTCCTGATCTTGCCTTAGACTGACACTAAACATTTTTGCCTGTCAGGACAGTATTAGCAAAAAAATCAAGTGGACAATTCTATCCTCAGGTTCAGCAAACATGTCTTCCCTGCTTGTCAGAGCTAAAGATGAATCTCCTTAAAAAGGTTACCTTCAAGTGCTTCACGTCCAGAACACGGATGATGTTTCCCAGAAGAGCTGCCTGTCAGCCTTACACACACCCCTCTCGCCCCCTGACATACTAGTGTCTCTGTGACAGTCCTCAAAAGCCAGTTCTTCCCAGTCTTCTTCAGCTTGTATCAAAGTTACTTTTCTCACCCTTGGGTCTGAAAATTACATGGCTCATCTGCAGCCCAGATCTTCTATACAGCCCCTTCTTCCAAAAAAATCTGAAGCACAAGCCCAGCACATAAAACAAGGGGCTGTGCTTGGTAAGTGGGAGCAGGAGCGCCCGTCTGGAGCAGCCTGGGCTGCATTTGCCCACGGTGGCCCTGGGAGCTCCCATGGAGGCCAGCTTAGCTGGATGACTGTGGAGATCACCACCTGGCATTTCCTCCAACCAGGCCTGTTTCTGCCTCTGCCTGGGTCTTCTCCCTTACTAGCTAATTCATGTGTCACAGGTGGGCAAACGTGTTCTTGTTGCATCCCTGCACCCTACCAAGCTCAGCAAGGACAGTGTCAGTAACGCGCCAGGCTCCATCCAGGTCTGTGAACCTGTCCCTTCCAGGTCCAAGCACCTAGGGGCAGGGACCACCCTGGTCCTGCCCAGCATCCCTGAGCCCTAATGGATGAGGCGGCTACTAAGCATCAAGTGAATGAGCTGACAGGAGGGAGTTGCCCTTCCTACCTCCCCATAGGTACCGTTCTAAAATTTCATCTCTTCATTGGGTGAATTCAAGTCACCCAATGGGACAACTGATAGCCTTTTCTCCTGTTTGAAAAATTTAAGGAAAAAAATCTAAGCAGTCTCCAAAGCTGGTACACAATAGAGCCATCACTGTGAACTTTTTTTTAGGGGTTCATTTAGCCTTACAGTTTTCTAAGCGGTGTTCTACCCATCTTTACTCTTCCCAGCTCACCCCCTCTGGCCTTTTTCTTGTCCACAATGTGTTCACTGTGCTTAACTTAACATCCAGGGCTCTAGGGAAGTATTGCACAGGCTGGCTGTGCCAAAGGCAGAGAGAAAACACTTCAATGCACATTCACATCATAATAAAGTACACGTATTTGTTTTAACTGGCAGAGAAATTCCTACCTAACCTAACTTTCTGGGGTGGTTTGAAAGGGTGAGAGTGAAGCTGCCTCAAAGTGTACACTGTCCTCTGTTCATTCGGTCCTGGGAGCTGAACAGGGACCTCGTGCTTGCCAGGCAGGGCCTATGCCCGAGCTCCTGGCTGAAGTACACTCTAGAAACCAACCTTGTTGGTGTTGCCCCGAGAATGATGTCCTCCGAACAAGTACAGCACACCGTCCACACACACGGCGCAGCTGCCGGACATGGACGGCGGGACATCCCCCTCGGTGTTGACTTTCTTCCTGCAGGGGCAAAATTGAATGTTGGTGTGATTCCCAAGAGGTAAGCAGTGCTTGCAGCCGTGCACCAGCCTTCCACTGACAGTAGGGCTCGGCGATGTCTCCCAGCTCTGAGGGCCACTCGGGAGGCAGTGAGGCTGCCTCTCCGTCGGGTCCTGGACGCTGCCAGCTGGACCCTGGCGGGGCGAGGCACCCACCGTGCCTCAGCATGGTGGAACAGTGCAGGTTTCTCTAACAGAGCTCCTAGCTTTTTTGGGGTGGCCATAATGGTCTTTTTCAGTGGCCAACAATCCAAAAGTAAAACTTTGAACATTTCTAGTCCTGACAGTTTCTCAACAGGTTTATTTTTTAAATTCAGTCACCGTGAGGGCTGGGGAGATGGCTCAGTGGAATAAGTGCTTCCCTGGCAAGCACAAGGGCCTGAGTTTAATCCCTGGTTCCGCCATAAAAAGAAAAGATTAAAAAAAAAAAAATTCAGAAACAGTTTACCTATTCAAATGACTCTTGACTCAGAGCCTCCTGTAATACTACAAACACCCAGTTGCCCTCTGCCTGGCTTCAAAATAGCTCAGTTGAATAAGCACTTGCCTGACAAATGAAAGGGCCTGTAAATAAGACTACAAAAAGAAATCTGGATCAGATACTAGCAATACAAACAGTCCACTCTAGGTCTTCTCACACACTATCAGATACAGTGCTAGGCAGGTGGTTATGCCAGCAGGTTCCACTTTATATTTGGTAAGCATGAAGTTTGCTAGGCTTAGACTTAAAATTTTCATTTTAGAAATGTGTAGAATTTCTCATGGAATACTGTACTATTATACCTTTAATTTTCTAGAAAGAAGCCATAGTAACACTAATTTGCTACATAGAGAACTAGTCCATTTTAGTCTAACTCTTAAATCAACTGGGACGACTATTCTAGTTCAGACAGGTATAATTTGTAAAAAACATGGGACAAACTGGTTTTTACGAATGTAGACTAGTCATGCATGACTAAGCTAGGATTTTGGAAAACTTTTTTACTATCAGCATTCTTGAGGATCATTGTGAGACTGCAAATACCCTTCCAGATTACTGACGTTGTCTCATTCTACAGTTCAGGCTGCCTTCAAAGTTTGGCTCTCCTGCCTCACTGGAACTTTGGGCTTATAGGCATGCACCACCACATCTGGTTGTTTTGTCTTTCTGAGACAGGGTCCTGCTATGCAGTTCAGGCTGGCCTTTAACTCACTGTGTAGCCCAGGCTGGTGTGCCTGCCCCCACACTTTTTTTGGCACTGGGAGGGGGATTGAAGTGGGGACCTGCAGGTGCTTTAGCCACTGAGCTGTCTCCCTGGCTGGGTTTTTTTTTTTTAACCTTTTTAAAAAAATTTTTATTTTATTAAAGTACAAATATCAATGAGACAGTTTTAGGATACCTTGACAAGATGGATTTGATAAATACATTGCAAACTGTTTTCATAATGTTTTGGTATCACAGAAGGTGCATACATGATACTATACTTACAGACATTATTATACCATATGTCTCTTATCAGTAAGAGTGTAGCTGTTTACGTATCTTATTTTTTATACCTGAATTATATCAAAGATTCAATAATTAATACTTTCTACCTTGCTATTTTCCTAGTGGTTGTCCATAGTACTAGAAGCTGACATAATATCCTGTCCAACCACCATTAGTACAAATCTTGCCTCATAGAATTATGTAGAAGCACAGCGTTATCTATCCCAACTGTACTGTCCACACACACACATCATGATTCTTCCTTTGTCTACACCTGTCAAAGATGGGCACTCCATTGTTATTTAACTAATTTAGGTGCCTGAACTCAACAGCACAGTCCAACACAGTCCAGCATTCCACAAGAATAGTGAGTTATCTGAAGAAGTTGTCGACCACAACCATTTACAGCTCAACTTATTATTATGGCCCCGCGGTGTATACATTTTTATACATTTCTGCTGGATGGTTAAGACCTAGGTAGATCAAAACTTATATACCAACACATGTACTTTTTGTTTCTTATGAGGTCAGTGAAGTCCCCTCAGGGTTTATCTTGTAGTCCTGTACCTTATTCTGTAGATCCTTTGTCTGTGTCACCCATGTGGATGAGTCACGGCCAATGCTTGACCAGTTTGCTCTCTGTGAGAGCTTGAGAGACAGTTTTCTCTTCATGTGACTCTCCCAAGGCACACTATAGAACTTCGATCTCTTTCCTCTGTGGCTCCATAATCTCCTTGTTCAGAAAATTTGGAGCTCAACTGAGTTTCATGATGTTGCAGTACAGGTTCACCTATGTCCTGAGTCTTCGCTGACCTTGAAAGGCTAGGGCCAAAATGTTGGCTGGCCTTGCAGCTCTTCTATTTCTCCAATTTTGATCTGTGAACTTAGGTTGTTAACCATTCAGAACAAAAGCTGATTGGTATCCTGCAGCATATGCCATTCACTCCTGGCTGGTTTTTAAAGAGCACAAAATCATCTATCCATCTATCTATCATAGATAGACCTAGAGATCTAACCCAGGGCATCATATGCTAGCCAATTTTTCTGCCACTGAACTACACTGCCAGCATATAAAAATCTAACACTTTTTCCTCACTACTGGAGTGTGAACTGAGGGAAAGCTAAGCTACATTTTCAACCTGGTTTTGAGACAGTGTTAGGTTTGACCCAAAATGATCCCCGGTCTCATGCTTGGAGGAATACTCTAGTTGGGAAGGTTCATCACAGGTGTCACTGGGGAAGATTTCCATCCTGGCTTCTCCCTTTGCTGTTTCCTGGCTGCCAGGGCTGGAACTGCAGGTTGTGCCTCAGAACCAGGGGACAGAGAAACAACCAACACACATCTCTGGTAAGTTGTGCGAGTCAGGCAATTTGTCCCAGCAGGGGACAGACAGCAGACCCAGAGCCTTGCTGGGCTGCCCACTTGCAGTGTCTGCCTCAGGTTGAGTTTGCATTACAGGCGGAGGCCACAGCACCCAGCCAAATGCTGACACTGCTAACATTTAAAGCCCTGCTCTTGTCAAGGCGCTGTGTAAAAGGAGCCTTATGATAGCTTTACAAAGCATGTGGAAATAGTATTTCCATCCCAGGACTGAAGTCTCTATCTATTTCTTGGTACTTTACAGAGCTCTAAATAGAAACTTCTCCTAAGGTCAAAAAAGTACTATTTAGTAATTACTAAACTCATGCTGAAGAGATACTACAAAAACAGCTAAGCTAAACTAAAACACTGCGAATATATAGATAATATCTTCAATTGTTTTTATTCATCACATTATGCATTCCATAATAACCAGTTACCATCTTCCAGTCTCCATGTTGTAGATCCATAGTTCTTCTCTAGGCAGATAAAAATCATACAATCTTCTGACTTGATTACTCTAGGAAGAATCAGAAAATGCACATATAGCTAAATGATATTTTAAAGAGGCTTCATTGTATTTTTGTATCTCGAGATATTATCATGGAGCTGGGCATGGTGCGCATGCCTGTAGTCCCAGCACTCAGGAGACCGAGGCAGGAGGATCCAGAATGTGAGGCAGAGCCAGACCGTGTCTTTTTTTTTTTTTTTTGGCGGAACTGGGGACTGAACTCAGGCCCTTAAGCGCTTATTCAACTGAGCTATCTCCCTAGCCCCCAGAGCCTGTCTTAAAAAGCAAAAAATTAAAATTCAGTTCTCTCATAGCATCCACAGACTAAAGGCAGAGCTCAGCCCTGAATTCAAGTTTTGCCGCTGCGGCTCTGGGAGACGTCAGGGTCTCTACGGTGCACCCCGGGGAGCCCGCGCCTGCGGAACAGCGGTGCCTGGCCTGCGCTGCCTGCTAGGGCTTTGTGGCCACTCTCCTTGCGCCTCGTATTTTCTGCCAAGCTAAGGCACGCAAACGTTAGGGCCCCAGGATGTGAGTTCCTCGTCCTCCATTTCCCTTCAAGCGTCGATTCCCACCGGCGCCAGCCCTGAACGAGGTCTGTGAATCCTCCACCTAAGCCTCATGATGAGCAGCAGGGAAGGAGCCGCTAGGATAGGAAACCAAGTTTTGAGGCGGGGTTCATTTGCCGAAGGTTACCTAGCAGGTCGCTCAGCAGGGCCGCAGTGGGCCGGAACGCCTTCTTCAACTTGGACAGCTCCCAGTCCTTTGCAGCCGACTCCTCGGACCGGTTCTGCCCGGGGCAGCGCCCTGCGAGCGCCCCGGGCCGAGCAGCCGGGTGGGGGGCGGGGGGTTCCGACCCCTCGGAACCCAAGCAGAGCGCTCCACTGGGCCCCGCCGCAGGGCGCCCGGCGCCCACCTCATCAACGCGGCCCCGCGCAGCGGGCAACAAGTGTGCGGAGAGCTGCGCGGGGTGCACGGCCTTCGCTGGGGTCCCCGACTCAGCGCCCGGCGGCCGTTCTCCGCGCTGTCCCCAAGTCACAGCCAGGCATCCACGCTGTGGATGGGGCTGGTGGAACTGGATTCCCTGCCATGGGAGGGTACACCCTTAAGCCAAGTGGGAACAGAAGAATGCTACGGTAGGGATGGACCGTAGCCACCCCGCGCGAGGCCCCGAGGCAGTTCTAGAACGGCGCGCGCGCTGGAGGCTCGGAGCCGGGACCGGCAGGCGGCTCTAACGGGAGACACCTGGGTGGGATCCGCCCAGGGGCGCCGCGCTGCGAGCTGCAGACGCCGCTCGGGATCGGGCGCGGGAGCCGCGGTCGGGCCCCTCCGCCGCCAGGGCCGGGTCTTTATCCTATGACAGCGTCTACCTGGCCCCCACCTCGCGGCGATCCTCCTGCCCCAGGCCCCCGAGTGCTGGAGCTACAGGCTTGAAAGTCTCCAGCTGCGGGCGGAGCTGCAGCGGGGCGGCGGGCAGGGTGGACGCGTCGCGCTCGGCCTCCGCGGCGGCAGAGGGCCGTGTCCCCCGCGTCCGGGGCCCTCGGGAGCAGGACGGGCGGGACGGAGGGGATCCCGCGCCCCAGGAGGGCAACGGGCACGGGCGCGCGCCGCCGTGCCGCACTGACCTTGTAGCCGCCCCAGACGAACATGTGGCGCCCGTCGCTGACCGCGACGTGGCCGCTGCGCTCGGCGGGGCCGGAGGGCTCCACAGCCTCGCAGCCCTCGAAGGCCGGGCCCGGTAGGCCGCCCGCGCGCGGCTCCGCGTCGCCCTCAGCCATCTTGCGGCTGCAGCGCGGTGCAGGGGCACGAGCGCCGCGGCGGGAGCGAGACAAAGCCTGGCCCCGCCTCCACCCGACCAGGGCCGCGCCGCTGCCCAGGGCGGGGGGCGGGCGCCGGTCGCCGTCGCGGGTCCCCACGGTCCCCGCCGCGAGCCCGCCTCCGCCCCCAAATCCAGTTCGCTCCGCGGCCGGAAGCGCCGAACCCGGGAGGCGGCCGTCGGTTCCGGAAGCGCTCAGCGCCCCCAGCGCCGGTCCTCCCGCCGCCAGCAGCCCGGCCCGGGAACGAGGAGCCGCGGCGCGGAAACACCTGGCTCCCAAGTCGCCCTGTCCCTGCGCCGCGCCCCGGCGGAGGCTTCAGCGTCGCGGATCGGTGCTTGGCACGTGGGGCTCGGGTCTCTACCTGCTGGGTCAGCTGATCAAGGCGCTTTTCTTCACAGCCCCCGTGCTATACTGACAGTACAGTCCAAAAGAAAAATAATTTTTTTCCCTCCTGAACTGAGCGTGGTGGCCCAGGCCTGTAATCCCAGAACTCTGGGAAGCTGAGGCAGAAAGATCACAAATTTGAATTCAGGGCAGTTTAATGAGACTCTGTCTCAAGATTTTTTTAGCATGTCAGGATGCTGTATTATTGAGTATAGACGAATTCCCGCCTGTCACCTAGAGCCTATGGCACCCACTGTTGCTTGGCTGCCAGTCTCGACAATGGTGACATAAATTCCCTTTCCCCGGGGGAAGACAAATCCCTGGTTTGTTACCTTTGCCAATAACAAAAACGATGGAGAAACAGGTAACAAAGCTGTTACCACTGAAAGGCTTCATGGGACCCCAGGAGGCTTCTTTCTCCCTGTGGGCGATCTTCCTGCAGCGGCTCCTCTGGCCACTACCTGCGGATTACCGTTATCAAACTTGATAAAATCGGGATCTTGCCAGTGTCTGACCCAGTCTGGACCGAGACATTTTGGTGAGGGGGCCCGGGCAGGGTCCCCGGATGTAGGATTCCTTCTGCGCCCACAAAGGCCTTTGTTACTCTGCGCCACTCGTCCTTGGCCCCTCAAGGGGCCGCGCAGAGGACAGCTATCAGTCGGAGGTGCTTGTGAATCCACGAAACTGGGCGGAAGGTCGATGGACACTGGCTTTTCAGAAACCTCGCGCTCGATGACACGCTGGACGCCCATCTCCACTGCATCGCAGATCAGGGCACGCTGCGTCTGGTCCTTACGCAGCCTCTGCCTGGAAGGCAAGGATGGCGAGGAGCAGACCTGGCCAGTAAACGCGGCATCCGGTGCTCTGCAGCTGCTGCCCGTTCCACGGCAACTCACGACCTGGCTGTGCCAAGAACGAAGAGGGGTGCTCAAGAATTTCAAAGGACTGAGAGTAGCTGGGTTTGACGGTTATGGGTTCGTTCTTAGTGCCTTAAAAATACCTTTTTTTCCCCAGTACTGGGAATAGAACCCAGGAGCGCTTTTAACACCAAGGTATCCCCCCACCCCTTTGTAGATTTTATTTTGAGGCACAGTCTCGCTAAATCACTCTTATCTTTAAGTCACTTCCTTTGGGTGTTTCGGTGTCTGAACATTTCTTTTAGAGACAGGGCTTGGCAATATTGCTCAGACTGGCCTCGAACTCACAGCCATCTTCCTACCTCAGCCTCAGGGCTGGGATCACTGTAGTGCACCAGCACACTCAGTGAAGGGTGTCCAATTCTTATCCCTGCAGGATCCAGCCGGGTCCACTAGGCACCTGACTCGGCTCTGCTCCCCACAGCACAGCAGCACTCGTGGGTTCCCCAGCGCCAAGATTCACCATGGCGGCTGCTCCGCCATCTAAAGGAGCCCGCCCAGCTTACACATCTTTGCGGGGCAACGCGGCTTTTCCCTCCTGACAGCCCAAAAGCCTGTTCGGAGGGTGCTGACCCAGGGCCAATGTTCCGGAGAAACTAGGCGACGGCCTGGGATTTTGCACATCTGCCGTAGCTAGAAGGCAGTGACTAGACCAGTCCTTCTAAGCCTACTGTACATGTGAGATGCATGTCCTAAATCTGCTAGATAGATTTAAAACAATCACACTGCACAATGACATTTTTTTTGCACAGTCTAATGACCACCAGTTCGTTCACACTGACATGACTGAAATAATGCTCTATACAATAAATGTTAAGCACAAAATATTCCAAAAAATTTCATAAATAGAAGCCTTATACATTCAAAATACAGTATGTGTATACAATCTAATGAGACCACAGACTACAGTTTTCACTATAAATTATGTATACATTTCCATACAGAAAAACATTTTTTCAAGATCTTAAATTTCAGAGACGATTTGCATGGACTTAGTGTGGAGAATGATTTCATATACTGAGCTTTTTTAGTAATCAAGCATAACCAGTCAATGGCAGGGCATGAGTGTCCCAATACCAAGAAAAATGTCTCAGCTGTGGCAAAAGTGCCCTTTTTTTTTTTTTCCAAAAGTGCCTTTTGAAGGAATATGCTGTGTTCTATTTCTGGACAGCAGGTAATACTAAAAGGGAGACATTAGATTTTTTTTTTTTTTTTTTTTTTTTTTTTTTTTTTGGTGGGACCAGGAATTGAACTCAGGACCCTGCACTTGCCAGGAAAGCACTTATTCTACAGAACTATTTCCCCAGCCCTGAGACATTAGATTTTGAACATGGTGGTGTCTTCAGTGTCAACTCTGTGGAGTAATAGGGAAAGTGAGGGATTTTAGTAAGATCAGAAGAGACTACCACTCATTTCATTGCTTACAAAAATGACATTCTTCTAAGGCAAAAGAAGGCTTGAGATAGTCTGAGATGTAGTTCAGCATGTCCTTGAACTCGTGGTGATTTCTCCATGCTACCTGCCTCAGCCTCTCCAAGCGCTTGCATTACAGGTGTGCACCGCCAAATGTGGCCCATGAAAATTTTTAAGTACCTGAAAAGTTAATAAATATACCATGTCTCAGTATCCCAAATCTTTTATATGACAAATCAATCTCCACTTTATATACATTAAAACATGATCTTTATATTAAAAGCTGGACTATCTAATAATGTGGCAAAAGAGACAATTGAAAACATGTATTCCATACTTAGATAAAAAGTATGATGGTTCTTATGAACATTTGCTAGGGAAAGGGTTAGAAGGGCAGAGTTCAACGTTAAACCACGCTGATACTTGCCTGTTGTATAATTTTTAGCCGTATTTATTACTCAAAGAGACATTATTAACAGCTATTTAAGGAGATACTTAGGTAATTTAAAGTACTCTGAAAAAGTTACGCTTTTCTGAAAGATGAATATACACACACATTTATATATATTCTCAAATTTACATAATCTTCCAGTAAATCATACACACTAAGGTCTGTTACAACTGTACTCACTTTCAGGAAAGATAGGTGCTCTGCAATTTACAAGGAACTCTGGCTTATGAACATAAATATAACTGAATCTATATTCATATCTTATTTCCATATATCCCATGCTGTATATTGACTTTCACAGAGCATTTTTGTATGAAATTTTATCCTTCAATGAAGCTTGCAATGGGGAGGTGTATAATTTGATTAAAATGGTTCAACATATCACATAGGTGGCATATGTAATAGTTCAGTTGCTACTGATCCACTGATATTTATTGTCTGTTTCTTTCTGGACTCTTTGTTCTTCCCGGTGACTAGCTGCAGTCCAAAATGTTATTTTTTTGAGTACTTGTTGTAGGAGTTTAGGAGGTAATAGTGATATCTGACTTTTTAAAATGATGGCATTTTTACCAATGCAGTCAAGGCATGACCTGTAAGTAGAACATAATAGAATTATTAGTTGTTGAACCCAAAGTTATGATACAAAGTGTTTATAGTATTCTATATTTTTTCCAGGGTTAGGGATGGGAGTCAGGCCTACCTTACTACAGGCAGCACCCTATCACTGAACTAAACCCCCAGTCCTTGTGAAGTTGTATCTTTTTCTTTTCCTTCCCTTTCTTTCTTTCTTTCTTTCTTTCTTTCTTTCTTTCTTTCTTTCTTTCTTTCTTTCTTTCTTTCTTTCTTTCAGTACTGAGAATTGAACTCAGGACCCTGTGCTTACCAGGCAAGTGCTTATTCTACTGAGCTATTTCCCTCGGCCCTGAAGTATTTTTTTAAAAATGTATTCAGTACACGGTCTACAGGGTCTCATTACACAGATTAGTGATCCTCGTTTTCAGCTTCCCACATGCTGGGAGTACAGGTGCACACCCCAACTCCAGTCTCAGTGCACCCTGGGGGGTGAGTCAGCACAGCACTCTGGGGATTAAACCCCAGTCCCTCTGTCTGCCTGAACAGGTGCCTGAATCTGTTGAGCTATCTGGCCAGCCCTCCTAGTGAAGTTTTGTTGTTTTTTTCCTGGCAGATATGGGAATTGAACTCAGGCCCTTGAGCTTGCCAGGTAAGTGTTTTATTCTACTGAGCCATCTCCTCGGTCCCTGAAGTATTCTTAAAAGTACAAATAATTGGCCAGGGATGTAGTGCTGTGGCACAGTGCCTATCTCTGCATGAGGTACTGAGTTCAATTTCCAGTATTAAATAAATAAATAAACTTTACATAAGAATGTATTTCTTTTTTTTTGCAGAACCAGGGATTGAACTCAGGCCCTTGTGCTTGCCAGGGAAGTGCTTATTCCACTGAGCCACCTCCCCAGCTCCCAAAAATGTACTTCTTAAAAAATAAAAAGTACTTCTTAGGGCCAGAGGGATAGTTCATTAGAATAAGCACCTGCCAGGCAAGCACAGGGTGCTGAGTTCAATCCCTGGTACTGCAAAAAATAAATAAATTAATTGATTTTAAAAAATACTACCTTTGTGTTGCTGGGACATGAGGTTTTCTTTTCTTAGAGCACTACAATAGTCATCTTTTTATTGTACACAGACTGTACAAAGTCCAAAGGAAACTACCACTTACTGAATGCACAATGGTATTTAATTCATGCAGCCTTAATGTAAAAGCAGATCTGTTTATCCCAGATCCTCTTCCACATCCTTCCCAGTAGCCTAATACCTATTCACCCTTCTGCAGGGATTGTTTTTCTTCTGTCACCTCAGCACCCACTTTCATCAGTAATGGGTTGCTGCAATTCCTCCCAGCAGAACTTCAAGGGGCTGCGTGCCTGACTGGGTGATGCCAAAGCAGCCAGCAGGAGACGCCTTGGTTTTACTCTTCAGAAGGCCTAGTGTTCATCTTCCCTGCTTTAATACCACTTCAGGGAGTCATTTCCAAGTACTGTTCCTTTCTTATTACTCTGAGATGGGTTTGTACTTTAAAATCAGAAGCATCTTTAAGCATTATCCAAAAAAATCTATCCCAACTGCTAAACTTTAATTAATAATAATAAAAAAAAAAGTTAATCTTTTTAAAAGTTCAACCACAACTAGGCAATTCATTTCCAGCAGGACAGGGGAGGCCAACACCCTGCTTCCCCATGCCCCTCACAAGTGCACATCTACACCACACAGATGCACAATCTTCCCCACTTCCACAGAGCTGCTATTAAGAGTCTAAATGTTCCACACAGGTGCGGAAAAGCAAGTACAGGAACTCAGGGCTTGCTCCATGGAGGGCCAGCTGGGGCAGCCACTTCAGTCAGGGCGCCCCTCGGATCATACCCAGCCAGCTGGCATGGTCTACCGCTTTCTCAGGGTGGGGTCCCAAGCCCAAATTTGTCTCTCTCAATCCACACTTTCTCATCTCTCCACCTCTGTAAAAGTATTCTTCTCCAGAACTAAGTTGACTGGTTTTGAGAATCTACTTCTCAGGCCTGCCAGCTTTCTCCACTGCCCTACCTGCAACAGTGCTCCCTCCTGACCTCCCCAGCACATGGGACTGCACGCCCTGCCTCCGCCTCGCCTCTCTGTGCAGCGCCTTCTCCAGTGGACACTGAAAAGCTTTATCCCGCGCACGATGGCCCGAATCTGCAAGGGGTGGCCGCGTTCCCAGAAAAGGTCCAGTGACTTCTAAGTCAGGCCAACAGCAGTTTTCAAGGTTCAGGCCATCTAATAAGCCAAGGCAGAGCACAACTAACAACGTTTTCTGAAGCCCCCACGAGCCTCTGCGGGGAAACGAGCCTGACAGCCAGTGAGGAGCAGCAGCAGAGCCGAGGGCGCTGTGCTCCCTGGTTCACACTCCCTGGCCTGGATGCGGAAGAGCTGCAGCTCCACAGAGGCCGAGAATGAGCGTGCTCTCCTCTGCACTGCGCCTCCGCCCAGGGCCCCCACACCGCTCCTTCGTCGTCTCCACCCCCACCCGCCACCCCCAGTTCTGCACACTGGGACTACTACTGGCTCCTGCAAGTACATGAGTTAGACCACTAAAGTCACATCAACGACCACAGGTTTGGAATTTAAAAGATTACTTTATACTCAATGTGTACATATGCTATATTTACAGAAAACATAACACATATTAGATTAGATACATTTTGACTTCTGAGAGTTAAAATGTCTAAGTCTTCAACTTAGAATTAAGGAAATATAGTAGGATATATATATATATATATATATATATATATATATATATATATATATATATACACACACACACATATAAGCAATTTTACAAATAAAAATGTGATTATACTGTATGTTTTAATTTTAAAGTCATGGGTATTCTGTTTGCCATTATAAATCTAAGTAAGTTCATTCTCAGAGGTAAACATTTTCTTGATTTCAAGTCATAAACTGCCTGAAAAAGATTATAACTCCTTTGGAAAAGGAAGCAATAAATGATTGTATCCCCACAGGAGTACTAGATTGCTTACCTGAGAAGTGAGTAAGGCTGTGTTTGAAAGATCAGTAGATCATTACAGTGGCCCTAATCAACACAAAAAAAGGCCTTATCAGGGATTTTGATAAAAATGACAGTGCATTAAACATATGTGTTTTTATTTCGTAAATGTAAAAGAAATTAAAGTAGCAAATACATCTCTCTAGCTAGTAATACAGACACATAAAATGACACACACAAGTGTCCACATCCTGCACACATACCTGCTGGCTACAATTCTAGGACATATATACTACACTTCAGGGGCCAGATTTTTACCCAATCAGTGCATAGATGCATAAAATAAAAAGAAAATATACTTTAAGTGTTTTAATAAAATAGCATTCTCCTGAAGGGAGAAATTATGAGTAAGAAGGAATAAAAAGCAGCTTCAGGGCCAGTGGCATAAATGCCTGCCAGATAAGTGCAAGGTCCTGAGTTTGATCCTTGGTACCAAAACAAACAAACAAAAAAACAAAAGCAGCTTCAACAGTATTTGTTATGGTAGATGTCCTCCTAAGCTTCATGTGATCACAGGTCGGACTTTTCAGAGGTGGCTCTAGAGTATGTGATGCTGGGATTAGGATGTGTGGTTACTAAAACAGTCCACTGATAGTTTTGGTGTAGTTATAGGAGTGGACAGTGGGAAAACCATGGGTGTGAGTGCTACCTGCCCTAAGGTGTATAGTCTACTTGGAATATAAGGGGCAGAAAGGGGCTGCTGCTGTCACTTGCTGCTTTGCCGTGGTCCTTCCTGCCTTCTGCTACCATGGACTGTTTCCCCTCTGCCCACCATCCTGCCTTGGAACCAAAACAAACTATGAGCTGAAAGTTCTGCAACCATGAGTTATAATAACTACCATAAACCTTTCTTGCTTTAACTTTCTTTTAAAATTTTATGTATTTGGTACAAGGTCTCATTACACAGTTCAGACCCATAGTGATTCTGTTTCATCCTCCCCAGTGCCTGGGATTATGCAGACCTCCCCAGGTCTGCACCACCATGCCCAGGGAGAGGCTAGCAGCAGTAAGGGGAATCCAACCCCTGTCCTTGCGCTTGCCTATGCAGATGGTTAGAGTGCTGAGCTATCCTGTAGCCCTCTTGCTTTACCTTTTGATATTAGGTATTTTGTCTCAGCAATGAGAAAAATAAGACAGTATTGATAGTGTCCTAGTTCTTAAATTAGCAAAAAAAAATTTGACTCAGGGTCTTACAGTGTGGTTTAGACTGGCCTTGGACCCACTGTGTAGCCCTTGAACTCACAGTGACACTCCCTCCTACCTTGGCTTCCCTGAATGCTGGGGCTACAGGTGTGCACCACCACCAGGACTAAGCAAATTTATGGGGAAAACACACACACACACACACACACACACACATGGATATATATATAAATATATATATAAGTCATATATCACATATGAAACATGTTTCAATACAGTTATAAACACCCATAGTTTGATAAAGCTCAAAGAAAAGAATCATCCTTTAAAGGTTCATTTTAATGATCTGACTAATGAGAAGCTCTTTTCTTTTCTCCCCCCTCTCCTCCCTGTACTTGATCACTTCTTTCTGGCCTGCAGTACTAGGGAGGGAACCCAGGCTCTTCACAGTTGATCAACATCCCTTCCACCTTTTTTTTTCCGGCAGGGACTCTATAAGTTGGTAAGGTGCCCAGACTGGGCTCAAACTTGGAATTCTCAGGAGAAGAAAAGGAGAAGGAGGAGACTTAGAATCAAGCTGAATTGTGTGCATGGTCAGCTCTTCACACCGAATGCACTCTAATCATTAGGTACTGCAGCCATGTATTGATAAAATTAAATACTGGGAAAAAAAAAAAAAGGAATTTTCCTGATTCAGTCTCCCAGAGACCTGAAATGATAGGCCTCTGCCACCATACCCAGTTCTATTTTTATTTTTAAATTTCAGGTCAGCCTGGGCTATATAGTTAGTTCAAGGGCAAATGTTTGGACTACACAGCAAGATCCTGCCTCAAACAAGAACAACAACAAATAAATAAATAAAAATAAAATTTAAAGATCCTGAAATTCACAAAAGCCACTCATTATGAAGATGAAACATTCCACAAGGTAACATTTCATTCCCTTCTACATTTTGCAGTGTTAGAATGGCAATACTGTTGTTGAGTAGCTATTTACTTTGAATAATATAACTATACAGAAGAAATATTTAGCTAAAAGACTTTCTTACTGTATCCAAGGAAAGTAAGTCATCTTTGCTCCCACCAAATACCATTATTTCATTTTCTTTTCCCAAACAGGCTGTGTGCCATAATCTATAATGGAAAATTATAAATAGTGAAATACTATCAAGGAAGAAACTAGTATTTATATACAAATCAATTGTAAACCGTACACTCTAAAATGTAATCTATTCAAAAGGGACATGATTGAACTTGAACTCCTGATATATCCTAACAAGGATCACTGTCTGTCTGTGTCTGTCTGTCTGTCTGTCTGTCTGTCTGTCTGTCTGTCTGTCTGTCTATCTATCTATCTATCTATCTATCTATCTATCATCCATCCATTTATTTCAGACATGGTCTCACTATGTAGTTCAGGCTGCCTTGAATATAATATGTAGTTCAGCCTGGCCAAGAACTCATGGTGATCCTCTTGCCTCAGCCTCCCAAGTACTGGGATTGCAGATGTGTGCCACCATGCCCAGCAAAGTGGTTACATTTTAAAGACTCCACTAGAGCTCATTAAGTCATTTTTTTAAAATTAAATTTCTTGGTACAAATTATTTTTAAAAATTTTTTAAATTTTTTCCTGTATTTAGGACAAAGTCTACAAAGTTTCACTATGTAGATTGGACTCATAGTGATTCTCCTGCTTTTAGCCTTCAAAGTGCTGGGATTACAGGTACACGCCCAGTCTCAATTGGCACCTCAAGGATCGAACCCCAGCTGCTGTGCTCTGTCTAAGCAGGCACTTTAGCCTTCTGAGCTATCAGGCCAGCTCTGGTACAATTTAAATATGTATAAAGATCATACTCATCATAAGGAATTTGTGCCTGTATATTCTATATTTCTTTTTTTATTTCTTCACTGTCTCACTACTAATGCAAGCTGGCCTCGAGCTTACTATGTAGGTGAGCTGGCCTCAAACTTGGTGATGCTCCTGCCTCAGCATCTGGAGTGCTGGGATTGCAGGCATGCACCACCATGCCTGGCTCTAAAATCATTTCATTTTAGTTAAGGAGATGAGTTTTAATAACTGTTGTATCACTGGATCTTTTTCTAATCCCTTCAGCTCATAGTTATTATTCATGAAATACAACAGATCAGAAAGGAACTGATCCCTTCCTCACTGCACAGCAGTTTTCCAGCTTTCTGAGTCTGATCCTGTTTCTGTGCCCTCTCTGGTGGCCACTGTGCTCTCTGGTGTCCATGGTCAGACTGCTCACACTCTGGGTACACAGTGCCACAGTATATCCCTAGAGTTTTGTTTCTGTTCCTCACTGCCTATAGATACCTAATAAATAATACTTTCAAATATTTTGCTCTTTCAGCCATTTGAAAGTTTTAATTAACATTCAATGTTTGCACATATTCATGGGATACTTGAGGTAATCTGACACATACATACAACGTGTTATAAGTGTATCAGGGAAATAGCATTTCTACCTTCTCAAATATTTATCATTTCTGTGTTAGGAACCTTTGGACTCTTCTAGTTATTTTAAAATATATCATACATTGTAGTAAACTATAGTTACTATAGTCTTTATTATGATCAACTGCTATTTCTTTTTGTTCAAATCTCAATTCTTGCCTCTTCCTAAATGAACCATCAATTTCAGACAACTAGTTCTCTGTTTAACCTTAAAAAACCTTGTATCTACCTCTAAATATTTGTTCCCTCTTTTCTTAGGATTCTAAGTTTTTGGTTTTTTTCCCTAAACCTTCAACACAAGGGCTGGGGAGATAGCTCAATAGAATAAGCACTTGCCTGGCAAGCAAGGTCTTGAGTTCAATCTCAGGTACCACAAAATGAGACTGGAGGATTTGCTGCCTGTTTAAGGCCAGCCTGGGCTACATATGACCTTGTCTCAAAAACAAAAACATTAAAATAATACAATCACAACACCCCCCACCCCCCATAAGTGTTGCAATCTATGTTAATCTCATTTTATTTTTACTTTTTAATGTATTTTAGTACAGGGTCTACAGGGGCTCACTACACAGATTGTACTCGTAGTGATCATCCTGTTTTCAGCCTCCCAAGTGCAGCAACTACAGGCACATGCCACACCTTCCAGTCTCAACTGCTGTCTCAGTGTACCCCAGGGGGTAGGGCTAGCACAGCACACCAGGGATGGAAGTTTGGTCCCTGCTTCTGCCTAAACAGGCACTTTAATCTGCTGAGCTACGTGTCTGGCCCTGCTAAGCTCATTTTATACCCTCCTGACTTACATTTGAAGATTAATCTCTCTGTCTACTATGCTAATTATCTATTTTGTGTGACTCTTAGCTCTTTAGAAAGAACCTACCAAGTACATGAGGTCAAAACTTGCCACGGTGGTGTGCTGGGACCAGCTCACAGGCTAAATGAGGCCAGCTGTGCCCCAGCTCAGGTTTGGTGACACTGTGAGTCAGCCATGGTGGGAAGACTTACACCTCAGCAATCAAATAAAGACTAAATCTACCTCTTGGAGTGGTTAAAACTGCATCCCAGCATATCACCGTATCTTAGGTATTCTAATTTTGTTTAAATATGCCCAATATGATATTCTGTACCCAGTAGGTGCTAAAAAACTTGGTTTGCAAAATTGTACACAAAATATACTTTATTCAGTGATTAAAGATATGAATTATAAAGAAGCAGATTAATTATTTTTTTTGAAATAGTCTGATAGCTCATATCCATCCTGTATTTGTTTTAATCAAAAATAACTTTGTAGTTTTATAAAGTTCATTATCTCCAGAGGTTCTATCTCAGGCTCTGCCTGAAAAAAGTGTAAATGTCCAATTTTATTGGATAAACTAAGGATTTTTATGAAGTTACTGATTATACTCAAAGTTGCTGACGTTTTCTTGGGAACACTTTTCTTTCTGGTACTGGGGACTGAGCCCAAGGCCTTTGACTGAGGTACTTCCCTTTCCCTTATTTGTTTTATTTTGAGACAGGGTTTTGGTAAGTTGTTACATTGCCCAGATTGGTCTTAAACTTGCACTCCCCCTGCCTGTGCCTCCCTGATGCTGGCATTACAAGTGCAGGCTACCACTCCTGGCTTGCAATTACTTTTTCTTTCTTTTTATTTGGCAGAACCACGGATTGAACTCATTGTGCTTGCCAGGGATGCACTTATTCCACTGAGCCATCTCCCTGGCCCGGCAATTACTTTTCTTAATAAACCAAACTGCTGAAGCAGCAGACACCCCAAACAATTATAGATTATCACTTATATTACCACAAAACTTTTAGTACATTAACCCCTTTTACTTAAAGTCCATAAATGCAAACAGTATTTTAAGTATTTAAGTATACATAATTTGTTAAACCAAATACTTCTGTCAAACCACCCTGCACATATTCAGTGACAAAGGCACCTGTGACCCAGGACAGTGCTGAGTCACTAGACACACTGTCTGAGAATGCTCTGCCCAGTTCTCCAAATTGTGCACAATTCTGGGGAAACCATCAGGGAGACTGACCGGAATGAATATCTCCATACACAGGAAGGGACAGATTAATTTTGGGGAGAGAAAGCCATAGGTAGCCTCACGGCATGCAGCAGAATTTGGTCTGTATGCTGGCCTTTGCTGAACACCTTTCTCAGACACATAGGAAAGGTACTCCCCCTCAGATGCTACAAAAGCAGCCTGGTAACGGCTTTGAGATGATTTGCAATTGGGCATAGTGCACGCAGGTGAAGCCTGGGGAAGAGAGAATGGCGCTGTAGAGCCATGCTTGTCGGCCAGCAGTGACTGTCCTCCAGAGATGTGTGCAGTACCAGTAAGCCTTTTCAGCTGTCACATGTGAGAAGAGAAATACTACTACACACACCTAGAGAGTAAGGGTCAATGGTGCAGCTAGGACAGCCCTACAAAGAGATCTGGTTTAAAATGCCAACAGTGCTGAAATTGAGAAACCCCACCTTAGATTTCTAAGAGGAGAACTGGGCAGTTTACATTTCAAATTGGAAATTTTTGCATGAAATGTATCTAAATATTAAGTAAATTGTCACTTTCATTAAAAAATGAGTACATACACAAACATATACATTCCCTCACACTCAGCTTTACCCCACTTGTCCTCCTCCTCACCTGATACCTGAAGAGAGATCTGTCTGCTTTATCTGCCTGAGAGAAACTCTGGCCTGGTTTCATCACCGAAGAGCACAGGGAAGCCTTTCCTGCCTTGATTTTGGTGACATCTAGCTTGCAACCTGATGTTCTCTCTACAGACTGATAAGTTTATGTCCTCTCACAGCTGCTCTAAACTTATCACCTAAACATTCTAATAAAGCATATTATTTACATGACATATCAGCTGAAAAAAATCTCTACACAGCTCTAGTTCAAACTAGCATATTATTGGTAATAGTTGTGCCACTCTAATCATTAAGGGTTGAAACATAAAAATAGGAGCAATTTCAAATAAATATTTTTACTACCATTTTGGTCTATAACACATTCACATCACAGAACCTGGAAGAAAGACAGTCAGGTCTAGGTGCCTTCTTTCACAGCCAAGGAAACTGAGGCTCAGTTTCTTCAAGTGACTTTCAGGTCAAAGTACAAAGTAGCCGCTGAGCAAGAACTAGAACTCTGCCCTCCTATATTAATATTAAACTCTTAAGCAAGTAAATTTCAAAAGAGCCAGAATAATATATTCTGATTAACTTTTATACATAAAAATATAAGAATCACACATATTATAATATTTTTATTTTTTAAAATTTTAATGACTTCAAATGTACATATTAAAAGATATAGACACACCAACGTGCATATAGAGATTTTTTTGTAATAGGTTATTCATCATTTATTAAATAAAAAAAAAAGATCAATAAATTGACTTTATCCTAGCATTTAATCTGTAATAAAAATATCCAAAATATACGGCATGAAAAGCATCTGTTACTGTCATGGTTTTCCTATGAAGATACTTTTATTATATTATTCAATCAAATTTGAAAAAATAAGAACTACCTTACTTTTGTGCTTTTTTCTTATCTAATGATAGTATATTGTTTCTATAATTTTTCCCTATAATATACCACAAATAACTTAAGTTCTTTCTCAAAAAATCCACATTAATGAATATATCAGGTTTTTCTTGTTTTTTTTTTTTTTTTCTGAGACAGGGTTTCACTATGCAGTTCAGGCTGGCCTTGAACTCACTGTGTTGCCCAGGTTGACCTCGAACATTTAGTGACCCTCTTGACTTGGTCTACTCAGTTCTGGGATTACAGGTGTTGTGTGCCACCACACCTGGCCACCAATCCTATTCTTGTCTACTTATTTAAATATTATAATTTTGAAAGCCTAACATTATGAGATATTTTAAATTATCCTTTTTATATTTATCAGGCAAGATTATGAATTTGCCTAAAATAACAACATTTTAAAATATGCAAATATGGGCTAAAACAATTACATAAAATTTATTTAACTTTTATAATTAAATTATTTAGGTGACATAAAACTCATCTGCAAGGTATCCTTCCTGATAGTTTATGATTTCAATGGCAATCCCCATAAATTCAGTGCTATATCTTAATGCTTTACAAATTATTAACTATTTGGTTATTTGTCAACTTCTATATTTACCTGGGTCTTGTTTTAGGTAAGTGTATGAGTTGTTTCCAACAATTTGTTATGACATTATGAATCCAACCATCACCTGCAATATTATAGGAATTGAGAAATTAAGATTAGGTCTTTGAAATACAATGTTAATGTTTTCCAAATTCATTATGTTACAATTAAATGATCATTTTTCGTGTGTGTGCATAGTTTTTCATAAGTGTTTTCACACATACATGGAAGAGTAGAGTGACCCACATAACCCAGGTTTAATAAATAACAAGGTTTGGGGGTAGAGTATAGCTCAGTGTTAGATAGTGCACTTAGCACAGGAAAGGCTTTAGGCTTGATCCCCAAAAAATAAAAATTAAGACTTAAAATTTAGTCTTTTCTTTTTAGCTGGGGAGATGGCTCAGTGGAATAAGTGGTTCCCTGGCAAGTGCAAGGGCCTGAGTTCAATCCCCAGTACCACCAAAAGAAAACAAAACAAGCCGGGCGTGGTGGCGCATGCCTGTAATCCCAGCACTCGGGAGGCTGAGACAGGAGGATTGTTGTGAGTTCGAGACCAGCCTGAGCTACAAAGTGAGCTTAAGGCCAGCCTGAACTGCATAGTGAGACCCTGTCTCAAAAAGACAAAAAAAAAAAAAAAAAAAAAAAAAAAAAAAAAAA
>PVKA01005882.1:0-71035 GCA_004027165.1 Ctenomys sociabilis
TGGAAAAAAAAAGAAATTTAAAAATCTAACCATATATCTAACCATATACATCATTGTAGCAGGACTATCCTGTGATAATTTTTTTTCCTCGTCTCTTTTTTTTAATTTATTTATTACTCTTTTTGTTCTTTGTTAGTAATCCAGGACAATTTTCCATCCCAGCATTGCATACCGGCCTTCCTGCAAAGCCCCTGCTTTTAAGCTCATCTTCTCACAGTTCCTGTGACGAGGTCATGAGATCTCTGTGCGGCCAGCTGTTATCACTCAGTTGGCACAGAAACGAAGGAAGTGAAAAAGCGATTAAAAGTTTCTCTTGGGAGCGTTCTTTCAAGACGGTGGTTGATGAGAGTTATTAATCTAAAGCAACACATGAAGGTGCTGCAGAGAGACATGTTTTGAGTCCCTGAAAAAGCTAAATCACTTCTGAGTTAAGTCTGTCTGCATTTGGCTTCACGCTAGAGGCCATGTTTCAGGCAACCAAAGCCAGCTCACTGTGATACAGATGGTAGGTAATCACCGCGGAACGGGGATTTCATGTTGAATTTGTGCAAAAATGAGTGCATTTGTAAACCCAGAGACAAGGAACCATAGCCTCCTATTTTGAAAGGGACTCTCAGAGGCACATGCATATTTGCAGTGCGGGTTTTCTTATATCTTGGACTACCTTGGTTTCTATACAGGTATCCTTGCAGTACTTTTCAAACAGACTAAAAATACACTCATTCATCTACTTATTTGCAATAGTTCAGTCTTCCAAGCTAAAGAGTTAATCTACTTTAGCTGATTTTTCTTCAATAGAATTTTTAGGTGACTATTTTCTTATTCTAACTGCTCATCCAGTTCCTCTGTGCACAGGCTTACGCAGTCTTGTAAACGCACCCCTTAGTTTTCAAGGGAATTTGGTTTCAGGATCCACCTCAGACATCAACACTTTCAGGTGCTCAAGCCCCTTTTGGAGGGTGGCACAGTCCTTTTACATAACCTATGAATCTTCCTGTTCACTTTATCTGTAGGTATCTTACTTACTTTATTGTTGCTGAGACAAAATACCTGAGACCCTCACGTTAAAAGACAGAAAGGCTTACATTGGCTCACTGTACAGGTTTCTATCCATAGTCAGCTCTTTCCAAGGCAGTGTGGCATGGCAGAGACAGAGGAGCGATGGGTCATAGTGTGGCCAGCAGGAAACACTTCAACAGGATGCGGGAGAACACCTTCCCAGCAACATCAACACTAGCCTCCCTCCTCCCAATATCACAGCCAGTGCTACATCCAGTGTCACATGTCCATGATCTAGTATCACAGGCCTGTGATCCAGCGCCTCCCCAAAAGCCCACCTAGGAGTGTGTGGAACTTTAAAGAACATCTCGATAGGTGCCATAAGAGTACATGACTCCTAATACTCATTACAGTATAGATGTTGTAGAAACCACTGCTGTATTGGATTATTGAGGGAATAATGACAAAAATTTATTGTTTGTACATTGTAGGATACATCCCTTCTTATGCAAATATATATATATTGTTGTTGTTGGCTTGGATGTGATTGGTGGATGTGGAACCTGAGACTACAAAATACCTATTGCATTTAAAATTTTCTTACGTTCTGCCCAGCCACAGATTTAAACTTCCACTGTTCTCATAGGGGAACTTTTGTATTTATTTGTCTAATAATTTCTTTCCAAAGTACAAAAAAAAGAGCTGGCAATGCTCTGGAATTTGAGCAATTCTGAAGGTCTCTGCAGCTCCTCCAGCATTAGTCTGAAGACCTCAGCTTTAGTTGATTTCCATGCTGTCATTGTAAGACTACTATTAAGTGGGGAATTCATTGCAGCATGTGTTTTCTGGCAAGAGTTTTTCAGCCAAGGGACATTCTTCACTCAGAACTGAACATTATGAGTCCAGAGAGATAGCCCAGTGGAATAAGCACTTCCTTGGCAAGTGCAAGGGCCCTAGTTCTGCAAAAAAAAGAACTGAACATTTTGCCCATTCTACCTTCAAACATAAGGCTCTGCCCCTCCACCTTCCCTAGGTGGTTATTCCTTATCTAGAGCCTTCAATCTTGAGGTCTGGCTTGAGATTTTTGGCCATTGTGTGCGAGATTTTTTCTGTTAGCTTATTCCTTAAGCAAAGAGTTTCCACTCCTTCTGCAAGAGTATGTGGGAGTATTAAGTATTAATTGTGTGGGTCTTTTCTTTAAGGAATAGCATCAAGGGGTATGCAGTACATAGTGATTAATAGAATGCAAGAAAGACCAGTGATTGGGTGGAAAGAAGAAATAAGGGACTTGACATTGTCTGTGTTGTTTATTTGTGTCTCTTGCTTTGACTTTTTACATGCAAGTAGAAATACACCAAACTAGCTTGAAGGCAAGAGAGAATACAACAGGTAAAATATTTATCAAACACTTTATAACGTCATGTGTATTATGTGGTCATCCTCCTTAATTTAATCTTCCTAGTTATGATATAAGGGTTCACTGAAAAAGAAATGGAAGCTGAAGGAGGTCAGGACATTCCACCCCTCACTCAGCACCCCTATGTCCAGGAATAAAGTCCCAGGGTGAGCCATGCACATTTACACAGGGGCTCTGGAAACTCGGCTCTGTTGTCTAAATCTCATCCCTTGCAAAATACCAAATACTCATTGAGCTTTTGATGCATATGTACATAAAATGTGTAACTATTAAAAAAGATGATATAGAGAACTACCTGCTTGGGCCTCTGTCCTGTCTCTTCCTCGGACAGGAGCTTTCTTTCCCTCCATAAATCTATTCTCCTCATAAAAAAGGATGATATGAATGACATTATATACTACTATGCTTTCAGAGTTCTTCTGCTAGCACTCCATTTCCATCACTGTAACTGTTAAGAGCCCAGATTCTAGAAGTTTGACTTGGCTTCTTCAGTTACAACTCTACCGCAGACCCTTTGTACATTTGCAGTCAGTTTAGTTCTTTGGTGCTTCTGCCTTCTGCTCCCACCACTGTACTTAGAAGGTCATGACAGTGAGTCAGTTCATTTGCCCCATCCTAAACCCTACCAACATTCATGGGTTACTGACAAGTAGGGTGTCACCAGCTGCTTCACAACATGCAGTGGGTATTGATAGGTGTCAGTATTGTGCTTAGTGGGAAGGGGTATGACTGTTTTATTGAAGAAGACATTGAACTTCAGAATACCAAACTCTCCGCTAAGGTCTCCAACTTTTAGAGCTGACTGCCAGAGTTGCGTGATATACTAAAGATGTTCACCTCTTCCTGGTATACTTTGGGTTGGCTTTTGTGCAGCCGTGTGTGTGTGTGTGTGTGTGTGTCTTTGTGTGTGTGTGTAGCATATATTTTAATATATGTATGTGTGTAAACCCCATTTGTCATATTCATCATTGTCATAACTAGGTGATTATTTAGCTACACATAGCTGGTATCCTTATGATTCTGCTAGTTTATTGGAGATTAATGTGAAGTATGAGAGCTGCTAAACTGAGGAGGCAGTTGAGTGTGGTTCTTTCTTTTGCTTGATTCTCATTCTTTTGGTTTCAAGCAAGGGTTAAACACACACATGCACGCATGCACACACACACACACACACTTGTGCACATGTGTGCGCACAACTGCACAACACAGAGTTTTTCTGTGCTAATTTTCCAGAGAAAATTATCCGCTATCTAAGTGGGATAAGTTCAGCAGCAGCAACACCTTAGATTCCTCAAGGAATACCCCTGTATAAAATAGTCCTTTCAGGAAACTCCATTTAATTTGGCCTTGTGAAAGCAACACACTCTAAGCAGTGTTGGGGTGTTACTTGCCAAGTATTATAATGGGCTGCCCAGAACCATGCGCCTCATCTTGATATGTGCAGGTCTCCACTGCGCAGGGCTGTGGTGGTCCTCTTAGGACATGTCCTGTGAGCTGTGTGCTGTGTATGCTTCCAAGGCATGTGCCTTTATCTAAAAGTAAGGATCTCTCTTCTCTGTTTTAGCTTTTCCTTTATATGATGTAGAGGCAACAACTGACTGTGTGGCTGAACTCTGCATTACAGCCCTGAAATGAACAAATTTTTGTTCTAATTTTCACACATGAGCCATGAGGGGATATTCAATGAAAAGATGATTGGGGTTGAAAACCCATCCACAGCATACTGTATCATTTCCTCTGGCAATAGCTAAAACATCTCTGGGTCATTTTGTAAAAATAGTGCTGAGGATTGGAACTTTAGTACTATACTGACCTTAGCTAGGAATAGTTCTTTCACCTATATATGTATTAACCTGGGTGTACATCACACTCACGTGCTTTGCACAGGCATCATAATAATTTTGCATTTAAAACCTACTTTGTGCAGTAAAAGTGCCACCATACCATGCTATTAAAATTGTAAGACTTGCTAGGTCCTCTTAAATAGCTACTGTCCTATTATTATTAATGAAGAGGATTTCTCTTTGGCTGTAGGAAATGGAGCTGTATTCTGCAGAAATATGAAAGTGAAATACAATCATATTGGGAGGAAATAAAATTCTATAAACAAGACAATGATCAATAATATGATTTTTGAATCTGCATCCTTGTACCCTGAGTTCTCTTTACTTTAGTGTTTGTTTTGGTGAATGGTCTTTTTGAAACTTACAAGAAGAACAAAGAAAAACACTGTCTGATCATTATTAGCTAGTTATATCGGGGCTAATTATTGAATATTTTGTTTCAAATAGCAGGATGGAATAGCTTTATCAGGTTTCACTGTGCTTTTATTTAAATGCACTGAACTATGGGGATCCTGTCAGGAAACTGTATATCCGTCTTCTTTCCTGTGTGACTTTGTGACTCACTTGCTTCTCCCAAAAGAATGTACCAGGGCTACAGAGATAGCTCAGTGGACCAAGCACCTATCTAAGCAAGCTAAGGGACCAGGGTTCAATCCATGGCACCACACTCTCCACCAGCCCCACCACCAGGTGCACTGAGCCAGCCATTGAGACCAGAGTGTGGCGGCGCATGGCTATAATCCCAGTGTTGCAGAAGCTGAAACCAGGATCCTCCTGAAACTAGGAGTCCACGATGCATAATGAGACCCTGTACAAAACACATTAAAGAGAGAGCTAGAGAGAAAGCACCTACCCATCAATACCACTAAAGTGGGCCAGGGATATGGCTCAGTGGAATAAGCGCTTCCCTGGCAAGTGCAAGGGCCTGAGTTCAATCCCTGGTTCCACCAAAAAAAAAAAAAAAAAAAAAAAAAACCACTAAAGAGCTTGAATGGATATATGGAAAATGTAAACTATTTTCCCACTAGTGATTTATAAACAAAAAATTTGAGGGCTGGCCAAATCGTTCAACATATTAAAGCACCTGCAAACAGGCACAGAAGCTGGGTGTTTGATCCTAGGGCCTGCTGTGCTGGCCCTGCCCCTGGGCCTTGTTGAGACAGCAATTGAGATAGGACATGGTGGTGCGCACCTGCAATCCCATCTTTTGGGAGGCCGTAGACAGGCGGATCACTATGAGTCCGATGTAGTAGTGATATCCTATACACCCTCTAAACCCTTCCCTAAAACACAATAAATGAATAAAATAAATAACAATAAAAAATAAAAATAAAGAATTGTTATAGAGATTAGATGTAAATGCATCTATTCATTCAATACTTCATTCATAAAATATTTACTGACTCCCTCTTTGTGGTTCTTTCCATAACTCCAATATTGTCCTCTTGGGAGAATCTGTCTTTCTTATTCTCATTCCTCACAGGATATGTTTGCCATTGCCTAACAAATTCTTTGTGTATATTTGGTGCTATACAGCTCACGTTGGTGTCACTGCTACAAACATCTATGAAAAGCAATAGCAAAGGACGGCACAAAACAAGATAACTGCCTTTGTACTGGCAACGTTACAGAGAATTTTTGGTGTGTGTATTTGAACATGTTCTCATGTTTGTATACATGTGATTATTTATGTCCAATTTACTAAGCCTCATACTTCTGTCTGTGCTGAAACTCCCCTGCACTCTTTGACTACATCTGCTTTACAAATACAATGTTCTTTAACCACTGTTTTCACTCATTTTTTGTTTCCATTCTGCACTCCCTCCCTAGGAGATTTCATTCTCATGACTATAAGTACCATGCGTATTCTGACCATGCCCCCATTTGGCTCTTCCCTCACCTCACTTCTGAGCCCTGTACATAAAAATCTCCTGCACTAGTGTTATCTTCCACTGGATGGTCAACAGCATCATGACAGCAGTGTGCCCCAAGAGGACCCTCACATGTCTTTCTCAGACAGTCCTCGGGAATTTTCTCATAAATTTTCCTTTCCATGCAGTTCCATGTACCATGTTTCAAAGACTTTCGTACCTAAAAAAAACAAAAAAGGAAAAATCTTTCCTTGATCCTCCTCTTCCCTTCCCACCTTATATAGAACCAAAACATCTACAAGCTTCATTTTGAAAACATCTACAGCCCTAGTGCATGGAGTCCCTAGCGTGATCCTGCCTAACATCCTGCCTGCCCTGTACCTGTGCAGAGCTTGGATCTTCTCTTCCTGTCCCTGCATCAGCCCTGTCCACATTAGCTCTGCACATGGTACCCACGGTGACACCTGAGAACACACAGCCGAACATGTAGGAACCATTACATAATCTGCCACTGCAGATGAAATCCTTACATGCAAACTAATCAGCACACTTGGAAAAACGCTGGTTGAACTTCCCTAGCATCAACCCAGATGAACTACAAGTAGTGACGTGAGGAAACATTCTGCTGGCCAGTGGCCTCTGGGCCTGCAGGGGACACAAGACCAGAGTTGCTGCTGCTGCTGCCCAAACTGAAACTTCCTTTTTCCATTCTTGTGGCCCCCTGGAGGAGAAGCCCAGGATCCATAGACCCTAAGCCCTCTAGCACACCCCCATCCCAGCAAGAAGGATAATGCTGCATCTGGGCAAAGGTGAGGCACAGACTCTCCCTAGGAGAACACAGGTCCCTTCCTTGACCTAACCTGGCACTGTCCTTCTCTGTCCCACAGCTTTGGCCACCCTGGCCTTCCCTTGGTTCTCTCACAGCAAGCTGGCTCAGAACCAGCAGGACGTGTCCCAAGCTGCCTGGAACACTGCTCCTCTGCAGCTTTCCGGCAAAATGCCCACCACTTTCTCTACGTCCTTTAAAAAGGTGAAAGATTTCTTCAACCTAAAGAGACACCAGAGTATTCCATGCACTTCTAAAATGGAAATTCCTCAGAGAATCAGTATAGGCCTCAACTACGCCAGTGTCCACCCCATTACCCACCAACTTTTTAGCTTCTCTTTGGTTACCTGGGCACCTACATTTGCTGATGCTTGGGAATGCGCACATCCACGCACTATTTTATTACTTCCTACCCTATTACTAGTAAATATACCTACTAATTTACTTTTTGAGTTATCCATGACAATTAATTTGTATTTTTTTTTTATAAAGCTCCTCCTTCCCTCAAAGGTTGAAAACATGAAATCTGAGACCATGTCATAGTTTGTCCTACTGCAGAAATCAGTAAATTAATAATTACTCATTAAATGTTTGTTAAATTAAATTGAATCAATACAATACCCTTCACCTTTATTACTCATTTACTGGCATGGATTTTTCAATTGACTAAAAAATTAAGCCGACCACTTTTGTGGGATCATTAAATAGTTAAAACAGAAACATAGAGGTTTATTTTTCTAGCTGTAGTTTAATGCCAGTCCTTGTAGGCAAAGTTCACTCTGGAACAACATTGAGGTACATGCAACTACTTTCTCCCCCCAATTTCCTGTTAAGGAAATAGAAAATTTGTGATTTTAATGTTACAACCTTTAGAATCACAAAGCAATACTGGAGCATATCTAGATAAAGTCACATAGAGGTAAATGGAGGCTAAGAAAGGCTAAGAAGTTCCAAAGAGCTTATCGACTTACTGGACTCAATGTGGAAACAATGAAGTACAGGCAGTGTAGGAATCAAAGGCCCGATCCCCTGGTTTGCGTCCCGCCCTTTGCCCAAATGCAGTGTTATCCTTCTTCTTGCTGGGATGGGGGTGCACTAGAGAGCTTAGGGTCTATGGATCCTGGGCTTCTCCTCCAGGGGGCCACAAGAATGGAGAAAGGAAGTTTCAGTTTGGGCAGCAGCAGCAGCGACTCTGGTCTTGTGTCCCCTGCAGGCCCAGAGGCCACTGGCCAGCAGAATGTTTCCTCGCGTCACTACTTGTAGTTCATCTGGGTTGATGCTAGGGAAGTTCAACCAGCGTTTTTCAAAGTGTGCCGATTAGTTTGTTTTACCCATGTTGAGCATAAGAATTGTGTCTCACAGTTCAGTTGAGTTATACATCTTGAATACTACCTGAAGAATCATAGGTTTAGAAATTTAAGACCATAACAGAAAATTTGAAGCTGAATGAAGCTACACCATGAAACAGATATATACACTCTGCTTTATGATTTATACTGCTACAGTTCTCACTGTCATTCAGAAGAATGTTGCTATACACTTTTTTTCCTAATTAGGAGCTGGCAAAAGTGCTTAGCTGAGTACCCCTGAGGAGAGTCTCTGGATAGAATCTGCCTTCTTCCTCACATCTGATTTCCAAACACATAGCCTTCTACACTCAAGTGCTCTTTCCCCCTATCATCTTAGGATTTTTTTTTTTTAAGATTCTTGCCATTGTTTATGTATACTTAACTTTAAGCCATGGGGAATGTTTCTGTTTATCAACTATAAACAAATCTCAAAATTCTGAAGTCTTTTTGTAAATAAATCAGAAACAAGAGTAGGGGTAAGTCTCATTGTCTCCTGCCTTTGCTCCTATTCCTGGGCTGAAGGTGCTCAGGAGTCAGAGCAGATTTGCAGAAAGGCCTCCTCTGCAGGATGGAGCTTCATCATGACTTTTCTCAGCCTCTCCCCACAAGCCGCCAGCTCCTGCATTCACAAATCCAGATGGAGCAATGAGCAGAGATGAAGGATGGTCACTCCATCCTGAATCCAATAACTGGGACAAAACAGAGTGAGCAACTTGGGTGAGACATTTGTCTCCACATGTCAACAATGGCTGGGGAGGGCTGTGAGTGCAGACAGATGGTGGTTGCCATTGCCTTAGGCAAAACCAGGAGAGAAAGTATGACTAAGAGAAATGAAGACCAGGAGAACAGGAAACGCTATGTTCTTCTGGCTCCATTGCTGTCTTCCAGTCATGTGGCAAGGTGGTCCTGCTCTTCTCCAGGGAGTTACTATCCATCTTGCTCGTTAGTCCATCCTGAGGAAGACTGGGCTCCTTGGGCCTGTTTCACTGCAGTGCACACTTTTCTCTCTTCTCTGCAGGTTCACTCTTTCCTGATCATTCCCTGTCTCTGTGGTCAGTGTTAGATGTGATGCTCATTCTTTACTGAGCCAGGGCTCCTTGCCTATTCCTAGTTTATACCTTCACCACAGTCTTCCTTTAGCACATTGCTTTCATGACGGCTTACATGGGCATGCCAAGTTTTGATGGAGAATAATCAAGGTCACTTTCTTCCCTAATTTAGTTTCTTCCCTAATTCAGATATAGCCACAGCGCTCCCCAGTGATGCTTCCACATATGTTCTCTATGTCTAGTTTTCTATGCCCCAACTAACTCTGTACAGGCTTACTGTTCTCACTTCAAGCTTTCTCTGCTTCAACAAGGCCTTACTCTCTTTTTCAACTTCACTCAGAGTCACTGAATTAATAAGAACAACAACACAGTTTCCAGCCTATCTGCATTGATGCTGATATTTTCCTAGTCCTTTATATATATATATATATTTTAGAATGGTTGGATGTATTCTTGCTCCTACACAAGCTGATCCTTGCATTTGGGGTGAGAGGCTTCTCTCTGATCAAGGACCCATGCCCACTTCCTCTGCACCCCTGTACAGAATAATCAGTCTTTCTTTATCAGAAATTCTCTGATCACTAAAAAATCCTGTCATATGTCTTACTCTTCTCTCATTGCTGGACAAATACCCAGCACTCAGAATGAAGGAAGGAAAGGTTATTTAGCTCACAGTTACTGGAGGTTTCAGTCCATATTCAGCTGGTTCCAAGGCAGAGGTACACATGGCAGAGCAGCAGTTCATGGTGGCCGAACAGCAACAATGACAGCAAAGGGCAATCTCTGAAGAAAAGTCTGTCTCTCTGTCTCTTATATTACATTCTGGCTTTCTGCCCCAGGCTGGGGGAAGTACTCACATCTATAATCCCAGCAGTACTAAGTTCCATAATCCAAGCCTTGGATTACACATAATTTCAGTGGATCATGAGTTAATCACAAGCTCTAGAAGTCCCCATCCCATGACTGCATGAGGCTCTGAGGGGACAACTAGACACAAACCATAACATCATATATTTCATGTCTTAAAGTACAACCTGTCGAGTTCTTATCTGTACTGGTTGATACATTGTGTACAACTTGCGAAGTTTACAAGTTTAATTAAGTGACTCAGCAGAGAGCCAGAGTTCTTTGTAAACATTGTCATCCTGTGCAAGAGAAGGGCACAGACATTTGTGTATTCTACACAAACCCAGGGTAGGCTGCTCATACCATAAGAAAGGAGAGAGTCAGCCGCTGCTGCTGTGCCACTCTGCTCTTTGCTGTTTTCCATGACGAGGAGTGGCTGCCCTTTACCATGTCCTCTCTGCCTTAGAACCAGCCAAATATAAACTAAAAACTCCATGAACTGCAAGCTAAATAAACCTTCCCTTTATTTTGCATGTCAGATATTTTGTCCCAGCAACAAGTAAGAAGTAACCAAGACATGATCCCAGGACTCCTGAGTTTCTTCGCTGACTACTGGGCCACTCTTTGCTGGCCTTTCTCTTACTTGGATGGTGCATGTCTCATTCCGCTTTGTCAGCTGCTTCTGCTCTGTTCGTATCTCAGTGCTGCATTGTCCAACAGCTCAGTCAGGAGCCTCCTTTCTATATGCATTTTTTCTTAGGTAAACTCACTCACAGTTCTGTCTGTAAATATTGTTTCCATTTCTCTAACGTTAAATTGCACTTCTAAAACTTCACTTCTACATGACTGAGACATGAAACTGCTCCCTGCCACCCCACTGCTTGGGTTTCTAAGGTACCACAAATGTGGATCTGAATTGAAATTCTTAGCTGATGCTCATTCACATAGCTTCTCCTGTCTTCTATCCCATTCCAGTAAATCTAGAACCACCTGCTTACTTGCATAATGATCGAAGAGTAGTCCTTAACTTTATTTTTTCTCTGATATATCATATGTAATCCACCACCCATGTATAATGCTGCTTCCAAAATGTGTCATATAGGTGCACATGTCTATGTCTCTCACTGCTAGTTCCTTCTTTCAAGTTATTATCCTATATTTTTTTCTTTGCTCAATACTTTCTATCCAGCCCATGGCCTTCACCCTGGGCCAAAGATCTCCTCATTTTAAGTTTAGAATTAGAATTTCACTCAATTACAAAGTAATCCTGCCAAGACTCAGACTTATAACTCTCCTGGGTCAGCCTCCTAGAGTGCTGGTGTTACAGGAGTATGCCATCATGTTTGGCTACCATCTTGTCTTGCTGGGTCTTTCAAAAATCTTATTAGTACATGCTTGCTATATGTAAAGATTATTGTCATCTGTGGGAGGGTTGGTGCTGCTACATGGTACATGTTCCTTGTTTTTATGTCCCCCATTGCTCCTTTGTTATATTAACTCAGAAACAGAAGTGTAAATATCACATGATTTTGTTTATACAAGAAATCCAAAGTATAAATAAAGAGCAAAATAATAGGTAAGACTAAACAAGAGAACAGATCTTTTGTAAATGTGATAAGGACCTAGACATGCCAGCATTTCTTTAGCAAATACTTAGCTTTTCATAACCATTTGTCTATGTATAGCTCATAAGCAAATAACCCCCCTCACTCCCTGCTGAAAACAAAACTATTTGGTCTTCGGTCAATTGCATGATTCTTGCCATAGCGTGCTGCAATATTCCTCCTTTTCCTTTTTGCTTGTTTACTTCTCTTGTCAAACAGATTTCAGTGTTACTACTGTCATCTGAAAGTAACCTCCCACCTAGTCCATTTCTATCATACTGTCACATTTTTGTTACCCGCAGAAGACTTCTCTCTTGAGATTGAAATAGCTTGTCTTACCTCTATATGCTTAATAAATGCTTTTATTGCTGTTTTCGCTCCATGCCATTGACATTTCATAGGGTAAGGACTTGTTTATGTTATTTTGTTTTCTAAAGAAATAATAGCAACACCTAATTTGATTTGAATTATAGTAATTAAGACACAATGCAGGAGTGCAATCGAAAATAAAGCAAGGAGCAAACCGAACCCTAAATTGAATATTCTTGATGTATCCTGTAATTAACAAGAGTGGAACAAATCTGCTTTTGAGAACATGGGTAAGAACAATAATCTGTAATGCTTGCAGGTCTTAGAATTTTGCTTTGGCACTGCATCGAAGATAAATATACTTGCAAATTATATTTACTCTTTACAGTCCATGACCTTCAGGGCACTATAGTACTCTTTGTGCAAAGATCAAATCTAGGCCTGTATTTTCCTTTCTAGCTCAGAGTTGGCTTTAAGAGCAGCTCAAGCGAATAGGCTTTGAGAATTTCAGTCAAACCACTGAATGATCTACTAAACATACACGTTCTTCCTTAGGAATTTTCCTAGTGAGCTATGGTCCTCCAAAGAATTGTTTTTAATTTTGCACATTAAGCTCATTGATAGATCCTTTAGGAATTTAAACAAATGTAAGAGTTTGATGCTTTTCATATCCATGCACAGAAACATCTACCAGTGAGTCCCTTCTTTCACCTGCAGTGATAGCGCAGATCGCTTATGTTGCCCAGTAATTGCTCACCTGTTCACCCTTTTGTTGACAGCAGCACTTCATTTATGTCCCGGAGAAACACATCCTCCTTCTATTTTCAAAGCACGAGTTGTCTGCGGAGTCAGCTGTCACCAGCTCTGGGGAATGTGTTTATTAGCCTTGTCAATCAGAGCACCTCCTGCCCTGGTGAAGCAGTGGGTCCACTGATAGGCAGATAATCAGAGGCAATAAAAGAAAATGAGAATTCTGTTGAAGCTACTGAAAATAAAGGCACTCTTTTCCTTTCCATTTTTTAAATCATGACAGAATGCAGTTTCGATCTGTTTTGCCATATTCCTGCCCTGAGGACAACGAGCTTGCTGTTGAATGGGGCTGGAAGACAGAATGCAATCAAGTTGTCCCATTGGCCAGATCCAGGTTCTAACTTGTGCGTGTGCTTTTATAAATTGTCATTTGGGGGGCCGGGGAGATGGCTCAGTGGAATAAGTGCTTCCCTGGAAAGTGCAAGGGCCTGAGTTCAATCCCCGATTCTGAAAAATAAATAAATAAATAGATAAATAAATAAATATAAAAATATAAATTGTCATTAGGTGTGACTATTGTTTCCTACAAAAGCTTCAATTTCATGTGTAGTCACATTATATGCATGTGTGCTTGTTTAAATTGTACATGTTCCCCAGAAGTCTTGTGTCCTGAGGTGAGGCAAGTTTGGGAAGTCAACTGATCCTGGGTTTGCAATATTCTTCAGGGAGTTAGTGGTCACTGGAAGTGTGACACATTCTTGCCCCTGTATCCTTGCTTCTCTTTTTGCTTCTGGTCACAGAGAAACAAGCAGCTGTCCCCAGCCATACTCCCCTGCCATACTGTTTCTATGTTGGAGCCTGCAGACAATTGCCTGAAACTAGGAGCTAAAAACCCTTTCAATTTTTAAGGTATGGGCATTGGACATTTTCTCCCTGGAATGGGGAGTTGAATGATACAAGACCAGAAATTGGTATCACAGTATTTCTTTCTCATTTTGTTGTCACAATTTATGTTGACCTGCTTTGATTTTCAGGTTGTATTTATGGTTGTTCTGATGGTGATGTGGTCATTTCTGAACAACACCAAAATGATTAAATGTGGATATATTATTGACAGTTATCTTTATACATTCCTTGATAGAGATCACTGTTTTGATCTAGAAGTGAATCATAATGAAATTTTAAAAAGATCTAGGTTTTCTTACCTCTCATTTCTGATTAAGAAGATAAATTGCTTATTTGAAGAATTTGAAGGAGGAAACACTTTATAGTGACTACAAAAATGACAGATACTATTCGATTTGATAGTTCAGGAAAGGATAGATAACGAGCTCAGAGCATCCATAGAAGGATTCACAGATGTTTGGTGAGAACTTGAGTGGGTTTTCAAGGAAATGTAGGTTGTCTGAAGTTGGACAAGATTCAAGACATTAGTTTTGATGAGAAGCAAAGAGCAAAAAATTTGAACCACTGGAAAAATAAAATGCTTAGAAAACAGTGCATTACTTAAGAACCTGAAAACACTACATTAGAAATTATTATTTTCCGGTTAGGTTCCCAAGAATGAAGATTGTGTACAGCTATGTAACTTGCCTGGTTATGATAATTTAGATAGCTACAGTGATCTGTGTGAGCATCACCTGTCTTTCTGCAGTATATGAGTCTGCAGTTTTACGAGCATCAGTCCACAAGCAGCCTCTGAGACCAGGCTGTGGAACCTGGGGAATTCTCAGGAGGGACCTTGAAGGAGGTTTTCTAGTCATCCACATAGTGCAGCTTTTATGTTGAATCAGGAGTTTGGTATAACTTCCAGCAACACATGCCAGGAGGCATCTTCTTTTGGGTTCAGGATCATACCATGAGAAACCCTTTAAGTGAGAAGGCTTTGCTTGCTTCATTTTCACTCAGTTTTCTTGGGAGTATTTCACCCTTATCCTTGGATGACTTCCCAGGAGGTTTATACAGGTTAGGTGAAATTAGGATCAGAATGAGAACGTTAAATTCTGTTTCACACAAGGTGTGTTTAAAATCTATTTGAAAATTTCTTACCAGGTGCAAAGTGGCCTTTTAATGTATCCAGTAATTGAAATTATTTGCGGTGCAAGTCTTGTCATAGATCATAAAGATCCTTCTACTACCTCTGGGCCAATTCAGGAGTGACTCAGACATTTGGACTACTCTGATGAATAAATCGAGTTTGCTTATCATGATCAGGATCTTGACATTTGGTTTGGTGACTCCTGAGTGACTGCTATGTTCAGATGTTCGCAGCCCTATCCACACTGGGTGTTTTTCACACAATATGTATTTCCCTTGGTTAGCAGGGCATGCAATATTTTTCTCCTTATGTTGAAGCAATAATCCTCTCACTTGAGACCTGGGTCTCTGTCTACTACCATTGGATTTGGGAATAGTCACTGAAAATGTCACGCTAGGTTGGTGCCAGTGCCTTTCCTTTTAAAGCTCTCTTTTAATCTTGTTTTGATTTTCTTCTCTTTATTCAATTATTTGCTGCTGCAGCAGCTGCTACCTTACTGGCCCTTTTCCTTTTATAATTCCTGCTGGTGCCAAGAGATGAATAGGCCGTAAACCCAATGTTTCATTTTTATTCAATTTTGTAAAAAATACAGGAATTGAGGCAGAATACAGAAGTGAGGGATGCAACGATCATATCACAAGCCAGATGCAGGCATCAAGATACTCACTTGACAAAGTCCAAAAGGGACGAGACTAGAGGAGCACCAGATAATAGGCGGGTGCCATAAAGGGAGAGACAGACTGAGCTAAGGAAAGCAGGAGCAAGGAGCATGACGAAGTCAGAGCTGTAATCAGAGGGCAGAAGGCCAATGCAGACCAAAGCGCAACATGCACTGGTGGTTTCCTTGCACACAAAGAAATGATTCTGCAGTAGCATCCATTTGAGCAGGGCTCTGATACTTATGGCTTTTATTCTTCTATGTCATTTAAATGTCTTTCACATTCAGAAGCTATGACTTCCAGAAATGCTTTAAACATCAAGCGATTTCTAGCAGCCTTGATTGAGAACTGATGCATATATTATCTCTAATCCTAAGAACCCTCAAGGTAAGTCTTTTTACTTTGCTCTTACTGATGAGGAATTTGTGACTCAGATTAACTTAACAAATCTATGTAGGGCTCTACACAGACAGTTGTGTCTGAACCCAAAGCTGGTTTGGTTTTCTCTGAACTGCCTCCCCCTGCTTTTCTTTTGTGGAGGGGAATTCCAAGGCTGAATTTTAACCTTTTCAGTTGATATATGTGGCAGAAGATATAAGTGATATATTTTCTCATAGATATATGTGCTTAGAAGACAGGAAACTGAGACAAAATGAGTTCAGGTTATCTAACCTAACATCTTTACAGATGAGCTCAGAGTAGTTAAACAACCCCACAGGTTATTCATAACATTACTGCCAAACCAACAATGAAGCCTTTGTCTCCACAGTCCTGGACCAATATTACTCTTGTCCTTTTACACCAGGCTTCTGAGGATTCACATGATAAGAATCTGGACATTTTGGTCACTTATGTTCTTTCTCTTTTCAGTGAACCTTAATAGTGCTCACATGTTGAATCCAGAAATGCACTCACTGACTGACCAAACACCTTGAACTTAGTGAGGTCCAAGCAAGGCTCCTTCCAGATGAACATCTCAGTACGATGAGCTCATATGAGAGAAGTCACAGGTGGGTTTCTCATGTCGCTAGGGATGCAGCAACCATGAATGAAAACACATAATTATACTTTTTGGTTAATGACACTAGGTAATAATAAATTCCTTAATGTTAAGTGATGTGTTGCATCTTGTGAATATGGCCATGGAGAATTCCATCAGACTAGTAGCACTGAAGTGCTTCTGTGAAAGAGGTGTCTGAATGGTTTCTGATACTGAGAAATTTAGTCATTTACATGGAAGTCAGAAAAGCCCTTGAGCTTGACACCTGGCTTTGTTTTAAGCATCACTACCAAGGAGATACACTTACAAGATGCCAAAGACAAAATAAAATTTTCTTCAAATCAGTTGTAATTTTAAAAGTGATAGGAAGAGCATAAGTAGCATAATTCTCAGTGCTAAAACTATTCTACTCATCAAACTGCCATTACCATGATCTTTCTCAAGAAGCAGCTCTCAAAGCATGTTTCTCACAACAGCATCCCTGGCCACTTCAGTGTCACCCATGATAAAATGAAATGCTAAAGTTGTGCCCTGGATCTTCTGAATCAGAAACTCTGAGGATAGAAGTCAGCAGTTTGTGTTCTATCACATTTTCCAGGTGATTTTTTTTTTTTTTTTTTTTTTTTTTTTGTCTTTTTGAGACAGGGTCTCACTATGCAGTTCAGGCTGGCCTTAAGCTTACTTTGTAGCTCAGGCTGGTCTCGAACTCACAACAATCCTCCTGCCTCAGCCTCCCGAGTGCTGGGATTACAGGCCTGCGCCACCACGCCTGGCTTCCAGGTGATTTTGATGCCTGTTAAACTTTAAGAAAAAAGAAAACACCCTAATTATACTTTTGTCACATGGAGTATTTGTATCACAATTATGTTCTGTCCATGCATCAGGAACTTAAATGAGATTGATATTTACCCAGAGGATTATTATTAGCTCCCAGAACTGGGCCTTTGGAAGAGACTGCTTAGCACTCCAGAGCTTGAGTAATAGCATTGAGATTCCACTCTTCTGCAGCTCTTGGTTCTGTTTTCCTCAGGACACCTTCCTTAGTAAGTAAGTTCTTCTGTTTTGGAAAGGGGCATTGGTGACACTGGGATTACATAATTCTCATATCTTAATAGCTTCAGTGAAAGTGTGATAGGATTATCTTCACAGGCTTCTCTCGGGCCACTTCTCAATCCCTGAACTAACGATCTAATTGAGCCAATGGGATGGGTAATATGTTCCACCTGTAACTAGTAAATCATGTTAGAATCCACTGATGCACATCTTTTGAGTTTATGAAAAGACTACTGCACAAAGCAAGATAAAATAGCAACAGCACAAAAGTAGTAGTTCTTTAGCAAGTCCTTCTCAAGGCTGTTAGGGACTGACATGTGTTCTCTCAAAACTTTATGTTAAGTTATAATCCCTAGTAACAGAATATGATATTCTTTGATTTTTAACAATTATTTATGTATTGTTAAAATTGTTACAGGGTCTCGTGATGTAGGGTCTTGTGATGCAGCTCAAGATTATAGTGATCCTCCTGCCTCAGGCTCCCCAGTGCTGGGATTACAGGTATGCCTCTAAGGCTAGCGCACCACACTGAAGGTTCTGGGGCCAGCTCAGCATGTGATACTAGGTATCAAACTTTTAAAATTAGAAAATATGGACCCAGGTACACAGAGAATGTCATGAGCAGATAAGGCTTAGGATACAGTACACAAGGGAGCCACCAGAATCTAGGACAGTGGCCTTCCATGGTAACTAAAGGTGATATATGGCCTTGTTGTCACTTTGGGGCTTGGACTTCAGTTTCCAGAACTTTGACAAAATAGTTTTCTGTCATTTAAGCCACCTGGGTAGGAATATTTTGCTGTAGCAGTCTTAGGAAACTGATAACAAGGGGCAAGAGCTGATTCCTCATAGTAGGATATAAGGCTTATATCAGGGTAGTTGAGGTAGAGTTTCAAGAAGTTTGGCCTTGGAACCTTCCTGGGGAGTTGACAGAATTCACTCTACAAGGTCTTCATGGGCCAAGGGTGTGCACCTCTGAGCTGTGTTTGGTCTCTGGCCCCTTCAGCTCTCGCTCTCTTCCCCTGCTTAGCTTCCCTGTGCCATAAGCCAAACAGGTTGGTTCAGTTGTACTCTTCCACCAGTACATCTCTGCCTCTGGACCAGTGGACCATGAATTCAGCTACTAAAACTGAGCAAATTAAACCTACCCTCCTCAAATTGTAGGTGTTGGGCATTGTGTCTCTGCAGAGAGAGCACTAATTCATACAGCATTCGTGCTGATCAACATTGCAGTTGCCTTAGAGCTACTGAGGCAGAGTTAGGTTCTCATAATGCATGGGAAACTCAGCAGGAATAGCTGAAGAGAACTGATAGCACTGCTGTTCACAGAGATGTAAGCCAGGATGTGGGAACCACTGAAAGTTCATGATGCTTCCAGCATTTCACTAAGTGCAACATTGACTCCTTCCTTATCCCCTTTGTGTGGTTTCTTTGGGCTGAATCACTCTGGGGCAGGTCCATTGCACAGTAGGGTGGAACCAATCACATTCCTTAACAGGCCTTGGTCCCCTTCTAGGGAGAAACCAATCCATGCCCAAGGTGGGTCATTGAGTCCTAGGGTGGAACCAAGTGTGCTCCAGGGTGGGAGCCCCAACAGGCAGCACGTAGGGGAGTCATGCAGCCAAGTTGACACAATGTACCAACCACTACACCTCTACAAAAGACCTCTCACCAAACCTCAAGTAATTAATTTGACTGTGAAATTTCAGAGTGAGGATTGCAGGTGTGTGCAACACACCTTTGGAACAGGGGCTTGAGTCCTAGACTGAACTTGTTCTAGTGAGCACAGTACATTCATCTAGCTAAGTTTGGTGTGGACAGGTTAATTGTCTTTGTCAGATCTTAAAAATTATGCTTCTTTTAAAAACTAAGAATTGAGCACAGCTAACACCTTTAGTACCCTAGGAAAAGGCAAAAGACAAAAGTGCTGTGGAACCACTGCCATAGTGGTGGCCCTGTGAAGAATCATTTTCGCCTAGAGCCACAACCAGATTGCCTGAGTACAGGAAGAGCTCAACAAACCTGCCCAAGGCTTCTTCTCCTCTTGTTCACTTTTCCAAAATCCAATGGGAAAACAAAGGCTGAAGGATTTGGACAGGGAAGCTCATAGTAGGGTAGAGAATGAGAGGAGGAGGGCAAGCCAATGACACACACTCGTGATACAAGTCTGGGCTCTGTTTGATTTTCACCTATAGAAATCCTGATTTAATTTTTTTGGAGCTAAGTGTTGCAAAGTGAGCATATTTTTAGAATATAACTTTAATTGAAATCTAACCCATTCAAAAGAGAAATTAACACATGGTGTCAGGTTCATACAGTGAACACATCCAGGTAACTACCAGGCAGATTAGGAGACAGAACATCACTGGTATCTGAGAGCTTCTCCTAATTATCCACTATGCATGTCACTCCAAATGCAACCCCTTAATGAATGCTACAACAAGTTGGCTTAATTGTTTTTTAACTTTACATGCAGAGATGCATTTAGTATAAGTTCTTTTATGTCATCATTCTTTCACATTAGTAGAAACCATCACACGCAGGTATCTTCTCAGTTCTGACAGAGTAGGAAATAGAGCCAGGGAAGTGCTACCAGGCTCATCTTTGTCAGCACTTGCCAGCAGAAGCCTTTTCTTCAGGACTTTTTCAAGCAAAGAGTTCCATTATAGTCTTGGATTCAACTAAAAGTGGAGTTCCAATTTTATAGTTCTTCACTAGTTAGTTTCTAATTTGATAGGTTGAAATCAAATATTTCACAAAAGTCGTTACTGATAAAAAAAATTACTATTGATGATTATCCTTGTAAAGCAAGCATAGTTTTGTCTATATAAGAGACTCAAAGCAGCAAATCAAGGTGCCTAAAATAAGATGAATTGGAATTACACATGAATAACTGCTAACTCAAGAAATACTGGATGTGTGAGAAAGGAACATTGCTGACTATGGAGCTTCACAATATAGTAAAGTCCTCCCTTACAGAAGAGCAACCTGCCATGCTCACCTTGGGCTCAAGGATTCCAAAGAATTTTGTGTATAATCATAAGATTAAGGTATTCAAGGGAGTAAGGTACAAGGTATTATATTAAAAATGATAGTTAATGTTTACCATGTTGTGGCCTGGGGAGATGGCTCAGTAGAATAAACACTTACCTGGCAAGCGCAAGGGCCTGAGTTCAATCCCTGGTTCTGAAGATAAATAAATAAATAAATAAAATATTTACCATGGTGAGATTTTCTTTTTAATTCATTTATTTATTACAGTGTCTCGCTACACATCACGGATTCTTTTTTTGCAAGGGGGGGAGGTCAGCTCAGCCCACCCTGGGGGGAGGGGCTGGCATGGCATGTGGTGCTGGGGATCGAACCGCGGTCCCTGAGAGGCACTTTAGACCGCTGAGCTATCTTGCCAGCCCACCATGGTGAGATTAAGTAATAAGTGTGAGGGGTTTTTTTGTAGGAAATAAAAGATATACAAATACAGAATCATGGTAAAAATTTAGAGTTTAATATATGTGAAAGTCCACTAATATATTAAAATATTTTCTGAAAGCTGTGAAAGATTTGTTGTAAGAAAAGACAGCTAATTAGTCCACACAACGGGGCATTCAGGGAGTGAAGAAATATGTAACTCAATTTATGTTCATTTGATTTCAGGTGATGGATGGCAATTTCAAGTTATAAATCTAAATGATACTTGACTCTTTCTACAGAGTCACAGTTGTGTGAGCAGGGCCACAATGTCACACTCAGAGGCTAACATTTAGTTAGTGCCTTTTTGCAGATAGAGAATATATTTAGAATTTAGTTTGAAGAGAATGTTGTGTAACAGGGCCAACTCTAGGGAAAATCTGATACTTTTGGAGCTTAATATTAATGAGACGGCATCTGCTCTGTCCTTAGAACTCTGCAGAGCAGCCAGTTGTGCCATGGCAGGATTCTGTGGTGTAGGTGAGGGCTTACTCATAGAGGTCTAGAGCGAAGACTCACCTGACCCTCTCTGTAAGTGCATGTGCATAAGCCACACTGAATTGATTACCTATAAAGTCCTGGTGATTTAGTGAATTCTCAACTGATGTGCTTACTGGAAAATTAATCAGCAAAGACTCACTGGGAGCAGTGGGCTGTGAGTGCTTTCCTTTTGAAAATCAGCTATTGCATTTTTCTTAAAGTAACTTTGTTTTTGTTGTTGTTTTGGTGTTTTAGTTCATTATCATTGCTGTATTAAAATATCTCAAGCTGCTAAATTTACAAAATAAAGAACTTGACTTGATTACATTTCTAGTGGCACCAATAACCCTGCCAGGGATTCCTGTCTATGTCACCTGCAGAAGACCTCTATTGTGATTAGTTATTTCTTATTGCTAAGACAAAATACCCAAAACCCAAAGTTAAGGAAGGAAGGGGTATTTAGCTCCCAGTTGGTGGAGGTTTGAGTCCATCATCAGCTGGATCCAAGGCAGAGTGGTATGGTACAGGGGATGCAACAAGAGCATGTGGGTGGGAAAGCCTCTTTCCTCCCTTCTGTTGTAAACAGGACAACCAGCCCCAGGAGACAATGGCATGGTGTAGCACTCACACAATCCACATGTCCTTCTCTTGCTCAGGATGAGGATGTTGGCCAAGTGAGGACTCTGGCCTCCTGCTGAGTCAGTTGAGCTTCTCAAGTTGACATAACCTATCAGCCATAACAACCCACCTATTGGCAACCGGGCACATTTCTTTAGACCAGGTTTCAGATATAAAGTTATGCTTAGTTTTTCATTTCCAACACTGGATTAATGATGCTTATGAACTACTATTAAGTCTATCAACATTGTATTACAGCAGAATGTAACATTTGCCCTAGCCCATCAATGACACAAGCACATCCTGGTATATAAAAAGCATTCAGTCCATCTGCAGTTGTTGCCGAATTGTCAATAGTTTGCTAAAAAACATAGTTGCTAAAAAGTCTCAGCCTAAGTTTCCCTTGAGATGTAAGGCAAACTCTTAGTTGTGAGCCCCTGTACAAATGAAAAGTGAAGCACTTTCAAAATTTAAGGCACAAAATAAGCATTTTATTTTACAACTTATAAAGGATTGGGTCCAAAACAAATCTAAAATCCAACAGGGCAAACATTGTGTCTTATAGTCCCAAATCCAGCATCTGAAGCAATGTTTGGCAAGTTGTGAACTCCAAGAGCTTGCATGCCTCCACCTCTCTGTCCTTTCTAGTACTTACAGCCCCTACAGCCTTTCTCTCAAGCCCATTTGCTGCCAACGTGCAGGTTTTCTTTTGGATGGCCCACATTTCTTACTTTTCTAAACTTTCCATGTCTCTATAGCACCTTTGGCTCCTTGCAGCTTCACACACTGCCCTCTCAGGAGCAGTGTGTGAACTGTTTTTAGTCCTGTAACTCTCACATTCCTCATAAGGCTACAGCCAGCACTGCATGGGTGGGTGTTGCCAAGGCAGTAGCCAGCCTTTCTTCTCTTCTGGTTGCAAGTGTGGAGTGCCTGGGTCCCAGGGCACTTGGAATCTAATTTTGAGAAAACAATCTTTCATGCTGCCACAATTCTGGAACAAGGTGCTGTCTCTCTCTGTGGCTTTTTTCTCAGAGCAGTCTTTCATTTCTGCAGCCGTGAGGCTGCAAAGCAGGGAGACTTGTTGCTTTCTGTGGTGCCCTCAGGCCATCTTTTTCTTTTTTTTTTCTTTCTCAGGAATCACAATCTCCTAAAATTAAGGAAAGAGGTTTTGGCTCCCAGTTTATGGAGGTTTCAGCTGACTCCAAGGCAGGCTGGCACGGCACAGTGCATTAATGAAAAGTGGCAGAAGACAGAAAAAAGCAGCAAGTCAAGTGGGGAGGGAGAGAATAAGCCTCTTTTCCTGCCTCATATTATGAGCAGCGTAGCCCCCTACTGACCAATGGGGAGGGACGGATAGTTGTGGCACCCCCAGGACTCCCTGTGCTACTCTTGCACAGGATGAGCATGTGTACAAAGAACTCTGGTCCCCTGCTGAGTCTGTTAATTAAATCTCTAATGTTCCCAAGGTGACACAAATACATCAGCCCTGTGTGAGCAGGGAGGCAAGGGGCAAGGGAGGGTCCAGGCTTGCTCTGTTTGTAATAACCGGCTCCCTGGGAAACAAACATACTCAGAAGGACTCTGGGGGGCACTCAGAGACTAGTCCCCCTCTTCACAACTAGGGTAATCATCATCCAAATATCTCCCCACCACCCAAAGGACCTACAGCCTCAGCACCACCACCACAGGGACCACCACAAGCATATACTACTTGGAATACATAGTTGAACCATATTCAGGCTATAGCACACCTTATTACTGAGTTGATACAAAATAATCCTACTTTTTATACTGTATAACTGGTCTCTAGTATTCTGAGAAAGCCCCTTAATTCTGTAGCTCACATGACAGTCATTGTTTTTGTAGCCTGGCAATATTCCAATATTGAAAAAGTAGTTTCTAAAAACTGAAACCTTTCTGATGGACCTAGAGGGTTGACACATTCTTAGAAATGTCCCTCAGACCTTAAAACCACTCACTTGCTTGCCTGCGAGGTCTGCTGCCCTGGAGGACCAGGGCTTTGATATGAATGGATTTAAGGTTCAAGTGAGGGAGGAAAACATGTACATAAATGTGTTTTTAATGCACATGACATGTCGTGACTCTTGGCCACACAAACTCAGCTGTGCTCCTTTCCAAACTTCTTGACATGCTTGTTGTAGACAGCCTGAATACCCATGTGCACAGAGCAATTTTTCCAAAGCATCCATGTTGAACCCATGCACATCTGTGACAATCATTTCACTGATATGCAGTAAAGTAGGAAAGCTGTTTGTCTAATTAATGAAATTATTAATCAGTTTAACAAGGGGTTCCTTTATTATATCCTACCCCTATTTTTTTCACTTTAAAATTATTACTGGTTTAATGCAATTTCATAATGACATCTGGTAGGGATTGTTATGATACTGCTGTTGTTTTATGAACGCCATTATCTGAGAATAGTTTTAAATTTGGTGTCATTAAAATTTTCTTTTCAAGTCTATTAATATGGATGACAAAATGCCAGCAATTGTGAGTTTATAGGGTGCTGTTCTGGGTGGTCAGTAGTAGGTGAGAAGACCCTTACCTCTCCACGGTGTGGACTGTGACATCCCTGTGCAGTGCAGGATGAAACAACTGTACCGCACTTCCAAATTCTAGTCTCAGCTGATGATGAGGGAGAAGGCTGTCATTCTGTCAATTACAGAACTATCCATGCAGAACTGGTTTCCAGGAATGCATACTTTAGTTCCTTACCGGCTCTAAGCCCCCACCCAGCCCATGTAACAGTGAGTGCCTCTTGCACAGCTAGGTTTCTTGTGCACAGATTTTAGCTGACCTTCTCAGGGTCCATATTTCACGTGGCCTGGAGTCCAGAGGATCCAGCCCAGGCATGCATCAAATTCTGATCCCTTTTCCTGCTGTTATCTATCCAAGCGTTCCTCCAGAGTACAGTAACAACTGAGATTTATGTTTGTTTTCAATGGGAAAAAAAGACTCTTATGCAGGGTTGGAGTGACACTTGAAATTTGTGGTTTGTAATACCACGTTCCTTGTTTACACAGCTGTCATAAGAAAATTAGTACTGATGATGTAGTCTAAGATAGAACTTGGTTATTTCTAGATTTTCTGGTGATGTCTTCATTGAAAAAAATCTCAGTTGCAGATTGAAAATATTCCATACCAAAATGAAGTGCAAAGAATCTGTCCACTAGGGGCCTTTTTCTGTTTTTTATTTTATTAAGCAGAGACTTTCCAAAACCTTCACAACAAGATTCTGAGAATTGTTAATGGCTGGATGGTGCTCCATGTTATTTAGTAAACCTTTTGTTAATCTGTTTAAATACTCTCTCCATCAGATCTCCATTTAGTTCAAGGGATTGATTGTCATAGAATCTATTATGTTTCACTGCAAATTGCTGGTGAAGATTTATGTGCCTTCTAAAAACTGTAAATCCTTAGAAGGGAGAGCTGAATGCATTTATGAGGTTCTGTCATACATCATTGTACTTGACATGCGATACACATTCAGTGAAAGTTTTTCAATGAATAGAGGAAAAAAAAAAAAAAACAAATGATTTCCTGAATCTCACCACACTGATGCCCATACAATTAGTATAAAGCTTTAACTATATCAGCAGATATATTTATTCTAGGGCCTTTGATCTTAGTCCGACAAACTAAAGATACGATTTCTACTTTTCAAGCTTCAAGGGTTCAAAGTATGAGATTTGGATTTGAGATTGTCTAGAGTAGCCCTGAAAACGTGACTTTTTCTTTTGACCATGACTACACACCGTGCTTTCCGCTTATGAAGACATCATATTCTTTTCTTTATTCAGTTGTTCTGTTTTTCATTCCAAAGCAGTGTGGCACATACTGATGCAAATAAATTGACACTGTCCTGTAATTGATTTGACAATAATAGCAAGTTCCTAATCTATGAGTAGATTAAAGGACTCAACTGGAACTCACAATTTTTAATTTTTTAAATACATATGGCAATATAAAGATTTTTCTACTTTTTTCTTTAGTACACCTGTTTGCCTCACAGACTTTCTCTATGTTTGGTCTGTCACAAATGGTTTACTTTACAGAACTAAATCTTCAACAGAGAGATCTATTTTCCTTTTAGAGGAGGTCAGGTCTGTTCAGGGAGGCATGGCCGTAGACTGTGCTTCATGTCTACAAATAGCTATAGTTTAAAAATGTGATTAGAATAATGGAAAGAGATCTAGAACTTGTTCTTTTCCTGCTACCAAAATCCTCATATAGTCATGGGACAGCTCTGGACTTTGTGATTGATTCCCTTTTTTTTTTTTTTTTCTTTTGTATTTTAGGGATGGGTCTACAAGGTATTCAGGCTCTCGTGACTGGATCCAACTCTGGGTGGGGCTAGAGGGGCAGGCCTGGGGATCACAGCCCCAGCCTCTGTGCCTGATTGCAGGAGCTTTCATCCGCTGAGCTATTTTGCCAGCCCTTGTGATTGCTGCTTGATCTAGTGCTGGGGTAGTGGGGGCTGGTGCAGCCCCTGCCCGGGGGCAGAAATTCTGCCCTGCAGTGCAGGGAGGGAAAGAGGCTCGCAGGCAGCCACAGCTGAGGCCCCTCCGTTTTACTCTTTGCTGTGCTGCTCTGCACTGAAGCCAGATGATTTTGGACTGAAACCTCCACTAGGTGTGAGCTAGATAACTCTTTTATTCCTTAATTTGGGGTGTAGGATCTTTTGTCCCTGAAATGAAAGAAAATAAAGACAGATGGCTTTATATCTTTTAGTTTTTAAATGCTTTTGTTTCTTCCATACGTGTAATACTAATATATGTAGAGGTTTAAATAATCATTTTGGGTAATCAGCCCTCTGACTTCATAATTTCTTTTCTGTAAACCAATATATAAGCCACATGGAAGTGACCTTCCTAGGTAACCTAGTTTTCTTGTCTAGAAAATGAACATTTAAAATATCCTTCATCTCTAAGTGTGAATCCATGAATATTTGGTTTTTTTTCTCAATAGATGAAACTAATGAAATTTCTGAAACGTTATATGTATTTTATTCAATGACATTTTCAGGTTGTGTCACTGAAATTCTGTAATTACAGTCTCTAACATCTTAATCAAAGTCACTGAGGGCTGGCCAGATAGCTTAGGGGATTAAAGTGCTTTCTGAGACAGATGCAGGAACTGAGGCTGTATCCCAGGTCCCTGGCTTGCCATATTGGCCCCGCCCCTGGAGCACACTAAGAGTGATTGACACTGGGCATGGTGGTGCTTGCCTGTAATCCCAGGGCTTGGGAGGCTGACAGCAGGAGTATCACTATGAGTCTGATCTGTTTAGTGAAACCCTATGGACCTTATCCTAAATACATTTTTTTAAAAAAAGTCAGTCACTGAGAAAACTTCATAAAATTGCCTGCCTATATAGCTCTGTGTGGAATCAATTCATTAATTGCTACTGTTTTGGAATTTTGCTTTGATTATTAGATACACTACATTTTCTTAACCTCTGAAGCTTGTTCTTTGTACTAGGCATTAAGAAAGGATTTTCAAATGTTTTCTACTATGGTGTATGTTCGTCATTGTTAGACTTAGTTATGGTTCAGCTACACACACACACACACACACACACACACACATACACTGCAATACTGCTCATTTTCAATTATTCATATCTTAAACCAATCCATTTCTGCCTCTTAATACCCATAGAGCACTTTATTATAGCATTATGATAAACCTTTCCTAGAAATTGCATGAAGCTTGCCAGCACAAAGTGTCTGAGCTCTGCCTGCTCCACTCTGCATCTCGGGAAGACCTGTCTGTGCCCTTCTCTGGCTTCTTTGTGTCATTCCCAGTCCATGAGAGTCTTCCAAGGACTAGGACGGCCCTCATCTAGCCCACTATTTTCTTCGCATTCCACACAGTGGTCTTTCTAAGGCTGAGTCTGGAATTTGCATTCTCTTTCTTTCACTCAGAGCACAATCCTGTAACTGTTTGCTGTAGTTAATTGCATATCATTTTCTTCATCAGTGAAGCCTAAGCTTTCATGAGTTGAATATTTCAGGTTGGTAGTCGTTCACAAAAAACTGACTCTTTATGAACCTCTTACTTTCCTTACTTTTTTTCCTACAAAAACAACTATAATTTCACTGATAATGATCATATTCCTTTTTTCTTCACTCACTCAAGCTCATCACAGGTCATTTTATGAGCTCACTCTGGTTTCTCTTTGTTATCTCTCTGAAGTATTGCACAAATGCATGTCAAAGGGACATTTCTTAGCATCTGAAAATCCACTCAAGCCACATTCCTTCAGTACAGTCTTCTATGGAATTTCTCCTATGACCTGAACATTTTTAAAAGATGCCTGTGTAAAAGCCTATGGTAGTTATTGGTAACCCACCTTTCCCACTTTTATACCAGGCCAACTCTAGTTAAATATATTATTTACTATTAGTTCTTATTTCAAAATCCATTTACAATCCTTTTACTTCACTGTCCCTTCTTAGGTCATGCCCACAGCATGGACCTTCCCCTCAACCCTACTGAGCTGCAGCCGGATAATTCTGTTGCAGACTGTCCACGGCTGACTGCTGGCTCCCAATGGTACTGTTCATGATTAATGAAAATGCCTACAGATACTATCAAACATGCCACTGGTGACAAAATCATCCAGTTTGAGAACCACTGCCTTAGTTGGTTTCCTTGATTTCTAGGAAATTAAATACCTATCTAACATCATAGCATGGTCTTTACCCAAGTATACCTTATAAGCATTACTCTTCCTTTCTCTGAATAAGGAGTAATATGCAGCAATAATTCATCATCCTTTTCCCTTTCTGATCAAGTTACTGTCACATACTTTTCCTCTTACCTTTGATCTTTAAATACTTTTCCTCTTCTAGACTTCTGCCCTGGCTAAGTGGGTTTTAAAGTACTCAGGTCTAGCCAGATAGTTCAGTGGACTAAAGCGCCTGCTTAGGCAAAGCACAGAGGCTGAGGTTTGATCTCCAGTGTGACATGCCAGCCATGCCCCCAGTACATGCTGAGATGGCAGTTGAGCCTGCGTTTGATGGCACTTTCCTGTAATCCCAGGGCTTGGGAGGCTGAAAACAGGAGAATCACTGAGTCAGATTTATGTAGTGAGACCCTGTAGACTCTGTAGACCTTGTACTAAATATATTTTTAAAAAGTACTCTACACAGACTTATTTAAATACTGAGCTGCTCCCCCAGAAAAAAATAAATAAAATGGATTAAAATTGTATTTGATTCTGAACAATCTTATAGAGTTAACCACTGTAAATATACTAATAATACAATCATACAAATAAAGATACAATGATGTTGAGTACAATATTATGAAGATCTAGATGATACAAAGCCAATATCTGGCACAGTATAAACAAGTAAAAAGGCAGCATTGATAAGACTAGGCATAGACAGAGAGGGGGCACATCTTGAGGGTTAAAATGGATCAAAGTCACAAGGTTTCAGAAAACAAAAATGTTTCTGCTTGACTTGAGAAAAAACATGTTCAACTCATCCAGATAAATGTTTCTTAACTGAACTACAGAGTTTAAATTCACATCTACAAGTTTTGTAGCTATGACATGGCTATTTTGAGATGGGTGTTATCATTTTGCCCACCACAGACAGATGGGCCAATTATAGAGGCCTTCAAGTCATTGATTAAAGATCTTCCCTTTAAATCTCTATGCAAGGGAAGCAAGAATGTTTCATAAAATAACTCCAATCGCTGCCAGCAGCAGCAGCAGCAGCAGCGTGTAAGGTGTCCGTGTTACTTCAGGAGGGTCAAGTCATTCCCATTTCTCCCTATTTGAATGCTTCTGCACCCTGTGCTCATTCCTTCAGTACCTGGCCCCACCATCCATGGCTGCTGCTTACAGTGCAGGTCCTACGGCCGCCAAACTTCCAGTGGGAGTCTGAGCATCACCCTTGTATACGAGTGATCCAGCTGGATGAAGGCGAGCCTTCATATGCTCCCTCATTATTTATTCTCTCACTTTCCATAGTTTGTAGGTTACCGGAGGGAAGGCCTTGAGCAGAGGCGTTAGCTCTAAGTCACAAGAAATGTTCAACCACTAACAAAGCATAGGATCCCTTGAAAAATCCTCCCTTAAAATTAAGGGCGACAACAGGACAGTGATTGCGAGGATGAAACCAGATGAAAGTGGTGAGTGACGGTGGCAGAAAATAGAGACAGAAGCCCATCTCACCCAGAGGATCTTTTAAACTCTCTCTCTCTCTCTCTCTCTCTCTCTCTGAGTAAAATCCCAAAAATCATTTTTTCAAATGGCATCAAGATGGGAGTTGGGCTGTGATTGCTGCAGCTCTTCTTAATATCTATAGTTCTTCTGCCAGGGAATGCTAAGTTTTGCTTACAATAAATACTTAAAAATGAACAATTTCTAAATCTACCATATAGCCTTCTAGGAAACAAATTTTCAAAATGCATAATCCCAAATTAGCCAAGCCTGCTGTATCATAATCTCAAAAGACAGGCAGCAGGGAATTTGTGTTTTTCTTCAAGGTTTTCAGTCTCTCTGAGGAGAGGTTGCTGCAGATCACTGGGCTCACAGGCACTGATGAGAATGATGGGTGTGCCTCTGCATTCTCCTCACACCAACTGAAATCCAGATCTAAATGAGTTAAGAGATTTTCATTTGAAGTCACACATTTAATACAATAAAACTCTAACAAAGGCCTTCCAAATAGCTCAACAGACTAAACTGCCTGCTTAGGCAGACACAGTGGCCAAGGTGCAATCCTGACCATGCCAACCCCACCTCTGGGGCACATTGAGATGGGGATTGAGACTGGGTGCGGTGGTGCAGGCCTATAATCCCAGCTCTTGGGAGGCTGTAAAAAGGCAGATCACTATGCATCTGATCTACCTAGTGTTACCCTGTAGACTTTGTAATAATAATAATAATAATACACTAAAACTTTTCACCCTAATTTCTGTAATCTAATTACCTGAGCATGACAATTTAGGGGCTGACAAGACATAAAAATGAATCTCTTTTGGCAAATACAAGGTCATGTGCACAACTCTGCCTCACTTGCCCTAAATAATTTTGAGTTTGTCATTAAAACATGACAAGAATGGGCTGCCCAAACAGCTCAGTGGATTAAGTGCCTGCAAGCAGGTGCAGGGGCCCAGGGTGTAATCCCCAGGCTTGTTGTACCTGCCCCACCCCCAGGGTGCTCTGAGACAGCAATTGAGATTGGGTGTGGTGGCACGTGCATGTAATCCCTGCTCTTGGGAGGCTGTAAACTTGCAGATCAGTAGTAGTGAGACCCTGAACACCCTGTAGACCCCTTCCTAAAAAGCAATGTGTCACTCAAGGGCTAGATGTGAAGTACCTCTGCAGATCTGTTCACACTGGGTCCTAAGAAACTACAAAAAGTTTCCTTCTTCCATCATGAGGAACCTGAAGTTATGTGGTCTAAAATCTAGGCCTTTCACTTTCCTTCTTCCCTCTTGCCACCAAGTTGGACAATTGCACCTGAAATGTTAGACGTTAATGACCTTCCTTCAGCACAGAATACATTTCTTGAAATCATTCCAGAGAATGGAGATTTGATTAGAGTGCTGCATTTGAAATGTCAGAGGTCTTCCTACCTCATCTATAAGAAATCAAGAGTGCTGACAGCTGTGCTCAGAGATAATGAGACCAAAGCAGAGCTCAGAGGCTCTTGCAAACTATCTCAGCTATTTAATCTCACACTTTACATAGTTTCTCTTTGGATTAAATAATGTAAGTAATAGGGGTAAATATGAAAGCAAATTTTTACCAATCAAACCAAAGTTCTAATCAATTTTCATATATCTTTACTTCCTACCCAGACTTTGCACAACATGAATAGAAAAGTTATCCCATTTTACTTTTTCATTTGAGGACTAATTGATTAATGCCAAAGTTCTTTGGGGACCCACGAGTTTAATTTACTCAGCAAATATTTACTCTATTCCTATGTGGCAGGCAGACATTAGGTAGGCCCTGAACTTCACCTTCTGATATTTGTGTTCTTATGCAATCTCTCCCTGGTGAGGATAGGAGGAACCTGAATCAATGGAATCTTACAGAGCTGATGGGATGTGCCATGGTGGTGAGATTTTGCAATTTTGTCTTGTATGACCATGGTGTCCTCTTTACAGGAAACTGTATCCTTGGCTGGAAAGAAGGAAGTGACCATTTGGAGGAATGTCCAAATCAAAGAAGGGTGGGAAACCCTGAGAATCGAGTACTTGAGGAGCCTCATAATACTGAGCAGCCTAAATTTCCTTAGTCTCCCACAGAGCCCTGCCAAGTCTCTCTAGAATCTGCCAACAGATATGGAGAAAACATGCCCCAGTGCAAACCCCTAGGCAAAAGAACCAGAAAATGGTGGAACACAAACAAAACCATTCTGGTCACACCTACCCCTGGATAGCCAGACAATAGTAGGGAAAGCATAGCTTCACCACTGTGTTTTTAGTGGGACTGAGCAGGCTGCTGATCTTCCACAGCCAGGGAGTTGCACCCTGATTCCTCCCACAGGTAGTGCCGGTCGTGGGGCTGAGCTATACCCCCACTCTCTGGAGGAAGTAGGCAACATTTCCTTACTCTGATCCACTCACCAGTGTGGAGTTAGTGGCACCTACTAGAAACTTGAAACTCCTTTATTAGCTGGCAGGGGAACTCAGCAAATGTACGCCTGTTTCAGATTTGTCTTGCCTGGGTTTCATTCCTGCCTTCCTGCTGCCTCAGTAAGCACTGAGAGCTGACTCTCTACAGCCACCCCTGTCAATGAATCTGCACAAGGATATACAGTTTGGAGTGCTTCAGCACACTGAGTTATTTCTATTTCTGTGTTCTGTGAAACCACACAGTTTAAACCAGAGCCATTGGTCCTTGTGCTCTGGCAGAGACTAAGTGTGCAGAAACTGGGATGAAGGCATGATTCTGCATCTACCCTGATGCTGTACCGCTGGGTCCACAGAGGCCAGGGGAAGCCGGTTAGTGGCTACTCTCCTCACTCCAGCCCTTTCTCTGCTGTCAGCGAGGACCAGCAGTGAGTTTTGACTCTGCCCCATCCTGGAATAACAAAGCAATGTGCATTGGTGGTCCGTTCTTCCTTAGCTTATCAGGAGAATCCAGTGCTGCTTTCTTTCAGGGGCCATGAGGGGGAGAAGGGAGCTGGAGTTCCTATAAAGAGTGACCAGCAAGTCTCGGAGGGAGACTGAATCTCTGCCCCACCTAACTACGTGAAGCTATGAGCTTATGCAGCAGACTTTTACTGCGGCATGTTGCAAGGCTCAGGAGGTACTTAGACATAGTACCCTGCAGTGCTCACGCGGGTGCCAACAGTAAGGCTACTTAGTAAACAAGAAGCACATTAAGTGATACTGACAGTCCCAGAAGATAAGATCGAATCAGTCCAGGTTACAGCTAGAATCACTCATTGTGACAAGAGATGCGAAAATTAAAATCTGAAGGTCAAGTGGCAGCACATGTCAACCTATAATACTGAAATTATCTAAAGATTTTGAAGAAGTCACCATAATAATGCTTCAACAAGCAATTATAAATTCTCCTGAGCTGGCTGGAAAATTAAAAAAAAATATAAGGAAAGTGATAGAAATTAGCAGAAAATCAAATGAAAATTACAGAAGTAGAACTACAATTATCAGAAAGAGAAATTACTGAATGATCTAACAGAGGGAGGGTGGAAAAGGATAGGGGCTTTAAACTTGAGTATGAATAGAATTTGCTTAACTCAAATAACAGAGAGAACAGACTGAAAAACAGTGTCTCAGAGCAATTATAGCAGAGCCACCATTTGAAACACTGGAGTCATAGACATGAGCACAAGAGACCGAGAAGGTATCTGAAGATGAAAAGGCTAAACATTTTCCAAGCTTAGTGAAAAACATACACCCATAGATTGAAGAAGTGGAAATTACCCCAAGTAGATAAAACTGGAGATAATCCTTGCAAGATGCTATATTTTAAAGCTCGATAAGAAGGAACCTGGAAAGCAGCCAGAAAGACTAACACTTATGTTGTGGAAAATAAGACAAGGGTTTATTTAGATCAGAGTACACTGCCAAAAGAGACAATGGGCTGGTTTCCAAATGAGGGAAACACAGTTAGGGGGAGAATTTGACTTTTATTTTTTGAGGGTTTGAAGAGATGCTCTCTACAGGGGTGTAGAGAGCAGATGTAACCATACAAAGAAAGCCTTTTCCTTTGATAACTTGGCACTTTTTAATTGTTCTCTGAGCACCTGCATGAGGTCAGAATTGCAGCATGTGTTTACACATGCACATTTGATGGTGCTGTCCATCCTGAGGACATGGCACGACTGGTGACCAGTGTGCCATGAAAGCCACTGTGTATTTCACAGTCATCTGTCTTAATTACTTAACTTTCATTACTGGGACAAAATGCCCAATGCCCCAAATTAAAGGAAGAAAGGTTTATTTAACTTACAGTTTAAAGCTTACAATTTCAGTCTGTCATCAGCTGGCTCCAAGGAAAAGTGACACATGGCAGAGTACAGCAGGGTATGATGGTGGAAGATGCCACAAGCAACAAGCAAGGAAGGGAAAACAAGCATCTGTCTCTCCCCTACACTGTGCACAGGCTGCCCGCCTGAGGGTGGATTTGCACTCATACTGCTGGACCCAGCACTAGACGATGAGCCGTTCACAAACTCAAGGTAGAGCGGACTCCAGCCAAGCCCTCTCCCCATGACTGCATGAGGCTTTGCGGGGTCATCCAGATGCAAACCGTGACACCCTCTTTCCTTATCTTACTCATGCTTTCTACGTGTATGGCTGGTCATTTCTCTGGCTATCAATTAAAATGAACTTATTTTCACTTACATGAAATACATATGAATTCTGTGTTCCCAATGGCTAGACAGCTAATACTGCTGAGGATCTTCTTCTTCTTCTTTTTTTTTTTTTCTTCTTTTAAAGGAAGGGTCTACAGGGTGTTCAGGTTCTCACTACTAGACTGGACTCATAGTGCTTCTTCTGTTTATAGCCTCCCAAGGGCTGGGATTACAGGCATGCACCACCATGCCCAGTCTCAATCCCCATCTCAGCATGCCACAGTGGTGGAGCTGGCATAGTGGTGAACCCAGGGCCCTGAACCTGCTTGCAGGTACTTAAATCTGCTGCATTATTTGGCTGACCTGAACATGATTATGGGTCACATTATTATTATTATTATTATTATTATTATTATTATTATTATTATTATTATTTTGGTTCCAGGGTTTGAACTCAGGACTTGCCTTTGTCAGGCAGGTGCTTAATGTCAGGCAAGTGCTTAAATCTTCCTTGTCCTGAGACCAAGATCAGTACTGGTTGAAGGACTCTGATGTGCACATTGAGTTTCTATTATCAAAAATTCCTGTGACCACATATATTTGAGTTTCAGACTTGCCTTTTTTATGTATTTAGTACAATATCTACAGGATTTCACTACAAAAAATGGGCTCATAGTGATCCTCCTGTTTTCAACCTCCCAAGTGCAGGGACTATAGATGCACACCACCACGCCCAGTCTTGGTCTTTAAATTTCAGAGCAGAGTATTTGCATAGACATAATGAGACATCTTGTGAATGGGAACATAGTGTAAATATAAGAATTCAATGTGTCTTACACTTTTTGTTCTCACAGTTCCTTCTGCTTCATTGCCTCTGCCACACCTTCCTCACACACACTCCTGTGCACAGGAGCCCTGAGAAATGAATAGTGTATGAAGACCTGTGTCTGCATCATATTGCACAGCAAGAGCAATGTCTACAACTGCAGTGGGGTTTTCAAATATGAACTACATTTTGATTTTTAAATTAGTTGCATATAGTCTAGAAACAGACTTAAAGTTACTTAGATCCTTCAGAAGGGGTGGAGTGGAAATGCTGACTATTGTAGAGCATTAATGTGTTCTGCAGAAATCTTCTTTGCTAGTCAGGCATGGTGTCACATGCTTGCAATCCCAGCACTTTAGGAAGATGAGGTAGGATGATTCTAAATTCAAGATCAGTCTGGCCAATTTGGAAAGACCCTATCAAAAACTAAGAACTAAAATGGGCTGGAAATATCATTGTGATCCTTCTGTTTTCAGCCTCCCCAGTGCTGGGAGTGCAGGCATGTGCCACCATACCCATTCTTGGTGGTCGACTTAGTCTGCCTGGGTTGGGACCTGTGTGGCCTGTGGTGCCAGGGATGGAATCCCAGTCTCTGTGCTTGTCTGAGCAGGCACTTATTCTACTGAGCTTTCTCACTGGCCCTCACTGTAAAGTTGTGAGATTCAGTCTTGAACATCACAAAAAAATGAAATAAAAAAGAAGGAAATCTTGTTTGCAATCAGTTCTATGCACGTAGCACATTTCCTAAGCAATGAACATTGCCAATATATTTTGTATTACTGATTCCTCTGGGATTATAGTGTATGATTCTAGGATATCATTTCATTTATTTGTGATCAGTTATCATTACATCCATACATATTTGCTGGCTATACTTGTGAGTTTTGGAACTTGTAACAAAACAGGTGCTTATGGCTGATGTTTGTTTCACATAATTCCATCTTCAGAGGTAACTGCTGATTGGAAAATGAGTGAAGAGCCAGCCCAAGACTGACATCTGTTGAAGAGTTTGTCAGTTCAGTTATCAATTGACATATTGAGCTGAGAACAAAGATCAGAGTCAGGCCAATCTCCATGTCCATATAAATGGTCACGGAAACTCAAACATTTAAAATTGGGGCTAGAATTAGCCTCACAGCAAAATTACAATGACACAAGAACGTTGATGTAAAATTAGAGGGTAGATAACCACGTAAAACAGAAAGGGTCATAGAACTGCACTGTGCCACAGGACAGGAAGAAAGGAATGTTTATGGTGAGAATGTGCACAGGGAGCCTTTCAGAGAGCTGCTTGGGGGCCTCACTGTCTCTGTGCCTCTGCATCCTTCCAATGAATGCCACTGTCATGGGGACACTCACTGCAGTGAGTCTCCTGAACTCAACAAGCACTGTGCTGCCCTAAAGCAATTCAGGAAGAAACCACATCCCACCAGAACTCAGGTAGCACAGGATTTGTATGCTGGCCTGACCCTTGTATTTCTGATGACTTAAAGATCTATGCATCTGTTCATAGCAAGAACCCCAGAGAAAGCCGGGAGAATAAGCAAAGCAAGTCTGCCTGGTCAGCAGGAGTTGCACTCCAGCCTGAGGGCACTTTCCAAACCTTGATGGGAACACACAAGAAGGGTTATGAAGAGAAGAAATGTAAAGATGAGGAAACTCATCTCATTTCTTCTTCCTTTGCCACACCTCATTTTGTTTTGCATAGCTTTTAATTCTGTATAAAGTCAGACACTACACTTAGGCTGTCAAGAGCTCTTTCCCATACTGCTAACAGAAAGTGCTGTAAAAGATCCTGACAGCTACACATGCTAAGAATACTTTTCTAGAATGGCAGCACACACGTGCAATCCACCACTCTGGGAAGCTGAGGCAGGGGGATCACAAACTACAGCCCGGCCCTGGCAAACCAGTTGACTTGGTGAGTGAGCTAGTGACAACCTTGTTGCGAAATAAACAATAATAAAGAACTCACAGAAAAGAGTCCTCACTGCCACTCCAAAATAACCAAGAGAAATTTTCTACACATTCTCTACATAGTTCTGTACATAGGAAAGCAGATTTTCTTCTTTTGTGTGTGATTCTGGGGAGTTTAAAAACCAAGGTCCTCACACAGAGTAGGCAAGTATTCTAGTACCACTGAGTTGCATTTCCAGCACAAGACACTTAATTAATTAATTAATTAATTTCTGACACTTCTTAATAGAATAGCACACCTCCCAAGGTGTTTGTGTTTCACAGGCCCTAAGATTTTATTTATTTATTATCTCTATTTTTATTTTTTTCTGCATTTTATGGAAGGGTCTACAGGATGTTCAGGGACTCACTACTAGATCCGACTTGTCATTCTCCTGTTCACAGACTCCTGAGTGCTGGGATTACAGGTGTTCATCACCACACCCAGTCTCAATTACCATCTCAGTGCACCCCCTGGGGTGGCACTACAAGCCCTGGCCCCTGCACCTGCTTGGGTGCTCCAATCCACGGAGCCAGTTGGCAGACCCTCAAGCTAGTGAGATTTTAAAAGAAAGTTTAGATCACACTAAGGTTTCATCTTTTCATTTGCTCAAGTAAAGGAATTAATCAAAGTAAAGGAAATAGAAAGATTTGCCATCAAGGTTATTTCACAGGGAATAATGACCTTAACAAAAAAGAATGAAATATGATTTTGGAATGAAAGATATTGAAATGAACATCTAGGTTTATGAAAACTTCACTGCATGTTTTACATCATAGATGTCTGATAAAACTTCGATCGTACAGGAACAGGCTCTTCCTCATCTTGAGACAACTGAAATCAGTACTGGTTGAAGGTCTCTGATGTGCAGACTGAGTTCTTGTTATTAAAAATTCCTGTGAACACATGTGTTTGGATTTCAGACTTGTCTTTAAATTTTGGAGCACAGTATTTGCATAGGCGTGCAAATTAGATACCTTGTGGATGGGGCTATAATATAAATGTAAAAATTTAATATGTGTCTTATACCTTTTCTACATATAAGCTGACAATAATACTATTCAATATATTTTAGTGCCTCTGAGTTTTTGCCACATACTGTCCTGATGTCACATGTGAAATTTTGCAATTGCCATGCAAGTGCTGAAGAAATTCTGAATTTGGGAGTATTGTAGTTTTGCACCTCAGATTTTTTGGGATAGGGATCTTCAACTTACATCCCAGATCTTGAGAGAAAGATGTGTGCAAGATCAGTTCTTTTGTTCCCACCTGGACATGACGTACTCTGGTAACCAGGGATGATTTTGCACATCTGAACCCCGCAGACTGGCAAAGATGTCTGCCTTTCTTGAGCAGAAATGATCTTAGGGGGAACCAAGTGAATGCTGCTTAGTTTGCTCACAACAGGAGTCCTGTGAAGAAATGCGCTGTCCTCTTTTATTCTATTATTAAAACCAACTGTTTGGCAAATAGCACTGGCAGTGAAGTCAGAGCTGATGAAATTAAAGGTTATTTTCAGCCCATTTGATTTTATCTTCTTCAGCATCAGAATACCTTCTTTGCCAGCCAAACATATATGAAGATGTCAGGCACAAAGGCTCTGTGTCAATGGGAATGACTAACCCCTGTAAAGTTATCTGCATCCACCCACACTTTTGTGGTCTTACAGTGAATGGATTTTCTACCCCTGAGCTTTTGGGAACACCTGTATGTATATACAGGAAAGGTAGGGCCTTTGCGGATACATACCTCTCAAGACACTGTAATAACAACAATCTACAGAAAGTCCAATCAAGAGGAATTAATTTTGTTACTAATGTTAAATGAATTCTGGCATAGATTTTTTCTCCTTTGAAAGATCAAACTTGTGGAAGTTGAGATTTGCATGAACTTTTTTTTCAAAGTTTTAATCAAGTGTTACCTCAGCAGGCAACAGATGGAGAGAAAGCCATTTGATATCAGTTCAATAGCAATGTGCCCAAAACGCAATATGAAGCACAGATGTTTATCTGGAATGGCCATGAAGTTGGAAAATGAAAACTTGGAAGAAAGCTATTGAGTTCCAAATCCTCTCCAGTGCCATATTGTAAACAGGCAGGGCAGCCTCCAAGGGGTAGCATTAGTACCTGATTCTCTTCGCCTGCTCATAATACAGCAGGCAGAAAACCTCCACTCAGATAGCCGCTGGGTGCACCTTTTGAACCATCTTTTCAATTAATGTGTTTTTGTGAGGTTTCTTTTCCTCAGTGCATATGTTGAGGGTTGCACTCACAGCTTCATTATAATTCTTGTGCCTTGTATGATGCTAAGTCATACTGATGGCCACACAATTATGTTACTCCTTTCAAACTGCATAGTTTAAGATATTTAGATTCTTCAGAACACAGACAGCACAATTACTCTTCAGGAAACCCTTCCTGAATGGGTGTGCATAACTTAAGTTTGTTCATTTGTACTGGTGAGACAGTATTATATTGTACATTCTCTCTTGGCACTGTTACGCTCAGCTGAAAGCATAGGAGTGAGTTGTCACTTGACACCACAGGGATGAGGAAAAGTATTTCCTCTCAACAGGATTTCTATATTTGTGTGTAGACAGCCACAAAGTTCACATCTTGGGGACCCAAAGACAAATGGTGGCTTTTCAGCCAAATGCCCACCACTCATCTTTTCCTTCTCTGGGTCCAGTTGTGTGGCAAAAACACAAAAATGAGTTGGTGGCTGCTGTAGACCATAAGTCCTACCGCTAGTGGCAGACACCTTCGAAGGTGCTTCCGCTTTGTCCTGCATATCACTGCAGTGCCTGCTACTCATAGGGCACCCACTGAGGGAAGGGGCCCAGAGCAGATCTGTGTCTGCTCAGGTCAGGAGTTCTCAGGGCACAGCCTGGAGAACAGTGTGATGCAGAGATAAGCTTCTTGTCTTGGTTTGGGGTGCAGAAGAAATTATCTGACCAGGTGGCTTACAAAACAAGTATTTCTTGTGGGTGCACAGACTGGAAGCTGGAGATCAGGGTACCAATGAAGTCAGTGTGCTGATGAAGACCTGCTTCCTGGTGATTAACTCTCATGGCTTCTCCCTGTCACTCCTGTGCACACACTCAGACACAGGCAGAACCCCTCTGCTTCTCCTGCTTTACAAGTATGATTCCCTCATCCACACCCATGCTCACAACTGCTCTAAGCTCAGTTCCATCTGAATGGCCCTGCTTCCTAACATCACACCAAAGATTACAGCTCCAGCAGCATGCTGTTTGTGATACTGTGCTGCGCAACACAATGCGCTTATTTCACATGCGCTATGGAGGTTGGCTGTCAATCTCCAAATCGAGCCTCCTGTGTTTTCTTTTCATACTTTAGTCTCTACCCAGCTTTTACACTCTGGCCATTGCTTAGGCTGCACATAGACCCTTGGTATGCCAGTACCTACAACATTTTAGGGTAGTCAGTTCTCCAAATTATTTCTGTCTTCTTAAAAGAAACCACTTCTTTGGTTTAATATAACAAATAAAAAATACTCATGCTCAAAAACACCAGAAATACTTTGGAAATTTTTATATGTTGAAGACTTGGCTTTGAGTCATCCACTTTTCTTTCTAAGTGCATTGTTTCATTAAAACTTGTGGCTCTGACATTTGCCGCACCTCTTATGAAAGCCCCCTGGACACAGGCAGAAATAAACCCTTTTATGTTTTATGCCTAAACCATTGGCCATGATCCCTTTTTAAGCTTTTTTTTTTTCTTTTATTAATTTAGTCTTGTATTTAGTGATGTTATGTGAACTCTTATTTTGGATTAAATTATGTTCTCCTGAAGTGGAAAGAGAAACAGCGCAGAGTTACACCGTTCTGCCTTTCCAGCCTGCCCACAGGTCCCACAGTGCTTGGGCTGGAGCAGTCTCTCCTTAACATCTCACACGGTTGAAAGCAATGCTGCTGAGCTGCATGGCTACAGCCCACACTCCTCGGAAAGAGAGCCAACCTTTTGTATTTCGAGTTAGCACAGGGCAATAGCTGATGAATCTCTCATTAAGGCTCAGCTGAGCTTTCCATCTTGCAGCGGGCAGCACTTTGTGGGTAGACTCGGGGACGTTGCTTCAGCAAATTGTCATCCTCGTGGACATTTGGGTGCTATTAAACCTGCAGCAGCCTGAGAGGGCAGATGAAGTGAATGATGTGTCGGGTCTACAGTACACACATGAGACATTTGTACAGGTATTTTTAGAAGCACAGACACAAGTGGGGGAGTCTGGTGACTAGCTTGTGTTTCTGCTCCATTTCTCCCTTTGCTGCCAAGAGCCAAATTCAGCCTCCTGTGGTTTCTTGTCATTCTAGGTTAAAGCCCCAAACATTGGCAGACATTCCCACTGGCAAAGTAAAAGGAAGAGTGGAGGAGGTAATCAGAGGAATTCAAGCAGTATGTGACAACAAAGAGAGCAGGTGCTTGAGGCTCAGTTGACCCTGATGGGAAGGAACAACCTGGATAAATGGCCTTTGCCTCTTCCTGTCACGTTATTAGAGACAACTTGATATCTCTGGTCTCCTGAAGCTCCTGTAAATAAAGCCTCTATTTTCTTACAGGAATGTCTGATTTCTCCAAAGCTCAACCTTTTTAGAAGGAAACTATTAACTTCAACTATAACTGTATCATTGCCTATCAAAATAGGCATTCAGCTCAAAGAACATTGGTGGTCTAAGATTTTAAGCACTAAGAACCTTCTTTCTAGTTTTGGACTAAGTGTACCATTGATGTTTCTGGGAGGCAGGGGTGGTGTATGGCTTGTTCTAATTTGCTGCTGAAGAAGAAGAATAAAGGTAGGCTGAGTATATTCATCTCTTTCTCCTATCGGTAGCAGATGTGCTCCTTGGCTTGGATGCAGGGGACAAGAGCCACTGAAGGGATGAGGAGGGCAGGCAAACTCTGTTCCTGAGAAGGTTAAAGGGGACAAACATAGGCGGCCTTGTTTGTGATCTCTGCATAACATTTCAACACCCATTTCCCAACACTTGGGCAATAAACCATCATTTAATGGCAAAGAACATGGACTCTACTTACAGAACTTAGCAGGTGGGAAATTTCTTGGCTGAAGTAGAAGTTAATGTCCGAGGTTGGTTCACAACCAGAGCTCACTAACACCAGCAGGATTCCAGATCAACACTATGATGAGGTTGCAACAAAATAATGATGGGCAAGTGGTACACAGATCTGTGGCAGAATCCACATGAAGGGCTGATGTAATGGCTCAGTGGAATAAGCAATTCCCTGGCAAGCACAAGGGCCTGACTTCAGTCCCCAGTTTTGCCCAAAACAAACAAACAAGCAAGCAAACAAAACAAAACAAAAAACAACACACACACACACACACACACACAAAAGAATCGACATGAATCTCTTTGTTCTCTGTGGTTCTGAATGTAGTTTATGAGTAGGGTAGATTTGAGACCATGGTACAAAATTTGTCTTCCTTTGTGTGCAAATTTAAAAAAATCCCAGGTCTTCAAATACAAACTTGGTTAATCATTGTCTTAATACATCCATCTCTTTGAATGGCCAAATGGCCCACTGGATTAAAGGTCCTGCAAGCAGGCCCAGGGGCGGGGGTTCAATCCCAGTGCCTGCCATGCTGGCCCCACCCCTGGTGTGTGCTGAGTAGCAATTGAGACTAGGTATGATGGCACGCACCTATAATCCCAGCTCTTGGGAGGCTGGAAATAGGCAGATCACTACAAGTCTGATCTAGCAGTGAGACCCTGAACACCCTGTAGACCCTTCCCTAAAATACAAAAAAAAACAAAAAGTCCATCTCTTTCCCTATGATCACATTAGTATTTACGTTTGCAGTCTAAAGAAATATCATTTCTCCCCATCTTTCTTTAAGTGTAATATTATTCACTCATTTAATAATGTGTACACATTCAATATTTTGATTACCCTGAATTATAAGCATTTTCTACTGGTTATTACCATTTTGTTTTCATGGCAATGTTCAATTATTGCCCATGTATATGTAACTTCTATTTTTTCCCTGTATGATTAATTTTTAAATATGATATTAAAATGATAAAACTTAAGCATAAATATTAGTAATAATCAATAGATACAGAAACATCGCCATCATTATTATTGTTATTGTCATCATTATGTTTTTGAGATAGCATCTTGGTAGTCTTGAACTTACCATGTAGGCCAGGCTGTCCTTAAACTTCATCCTCCTGCTTCAGCCTCTGGGGTTATCAGTGTGCACTATCAAGCCCACACACTGCCACACTATAAAATAACTTTACAAGCTGTGGGAAAAGGAGATAAGAGCCTCCTTCTTCCAGAAGCCTAATATTATTGTGTGCTTTGCAAAGAAAAGAAAAATAATTCCTACAGTATTACAACTTTTCTCAAAGTTTCAACTATGTTCCCATATTCTCCAAAACATTCCACTTATTTTAACCTAATTCAAATTAATTATGATTTTTCTTGTAGAAGTCTATAGAATAGTCAGTGAGTTAGATGGAGGTGAGAAGCAGGCATTGAATTAGGAGACTGGAGTTGAAAATTCTTGCATGGAAACATTAGTAATCATTTTCGTTGATGGGTAACTGAATGATTTGTCTTTTAGTATACTTATTGAGCATGTACACAACCCACATCACACTGCCAGCAATCTACGTTAGGAGGCCTCATCATACTTGATCTGGTTCATGAACTTCTTGTCCAGCTGGTAGAAAGTTACTGACCAAATAAAGATCCACATTTTAACTTAATACATAGCTATGAGTTGAGAAGAATTCCATTATTCAACAAGGTACTTCTGCAGAATAATGTGACTTCCCTGAAAAGGGAACATTAGTGCACAATGTGCAGCATGAATGACCGATGAAGTAGCACGCAACGTCATGAGTCCTGTGCTCCAAAGCGCAATGTGGCTTGTTTGAGAACAGAAGTACGTCACCACTATGACAAGCAGAGGGGGAAAAGGACTGAGAAGAAACTCAATACACTGCTTCACAGGCCACAGGAAGGAGTTTTTCTTTCATCCCATGGAAAGTTGCATGCATTTGAGATTTTTCCGTAGACATTGCCATGTGACCTCTGAGCTCTTCTGATAGTTAACTCTGGAAGAAAACCCTTCCAAGATCAGCACTGAAGAACCTGCTTAGGAATTCTAGCTGTTCGCCAGAAACTGGTTACTTTCACACCCAGTGAATGCCTTTTTCGAGTATTGTATGTACATATCTTGTTGAAGAGTTCTTTCTTGACTTGAGCATTTTACAGTTAATATTCTTTAACTCATTAAAAATGCACATCATTTGGCACATTTGCTAGCAGAAATTGAGCTGCCCCTGAGTACTTTGTGGGAGGTGTTTCAGGAGAGCTACAACAAATCACATATTTCCTAATTTTCTTACAGATACTGACTATATCGATATATAATGAGAACATTTATTTGTCTCCGAATTTTATTTATTCTTCACTGCTATCTCAATCATCATGCTGCTGTACATGCACTAGATATTTGCACACCAATTGGTAGTGATGTATTCAATTGCTTAATCTCATGGTTGTAATCAGTAATATCAGCACTTTTATTTGTAATCTTTTCATGGAAGCATCAAAATGCAATGAAATTTTAAGATATTTACATAGATGGATAGTGAGTATGGCAAAAAAAACCACTGTTAATATGGTTCCTCTTGAAGCAGCACTGACGATAGATTCCAGTGTCTTGGTGCTTGATGGGCAAGTGCAGGAGGCGTCTGTGAGTTTTTCTAAGCAATAGAATATGAAAAAAGTGACAAAATGCACATGACACAGGAGTCTCACATGCTTTAATGAGGAGGCACCTTATGAGACATGGGTCCTTGACAATTCTGTCACGATTGGCATAATTTTGCCGCTATTGAGAGGTCAGCTCCTCTATGTGGCCTCTGGGTGCCATCCAGAGAGTTGGACAATATGAGCCCATGAGGTTAGTGCATGTGTAGCACGACAGAGTGCCTTGCAGTGTAATAGTTTTACAAGTGGGTGTATGCCCGGAGTACATTGTAGTAAATACATAGACCATTAAGATAAGTGCCACCATGGCAAGGCACTGTGTATGACTGCATGTGCTGCTGCACTGTTGAATGGCTAGCAGAGAAGCTGGCCTGCATTCATCAGAATCACCAAAAGCACATGAGTTATGTGTCCCAACAGAGCTGAGAGGGCCACACTCTCACAGAGGCCTGATTGAAGTCTCTTAAGGCACAGGACCACTCAGGATTAAGTTAAATAGGGGGTGATGCTTGTTATCTGGAGTCTGTCTCCCTCTCAGTCAGTTGGAGGAAGTCAGTGCCCAAGTGGGAGCTCCACAGTAGAGGGAACGGATGGCTCACAGAAGTAGGGTTGGCTTTGGGCAGCACTCAGAAGGAAAATGGAGACTTGCTGCTACAAGTGCAAGGGATAGGATTCTGCCTGTTACATGAGTGAGTCTGGGCCACAGAATCTTCTGAGCAGTAACAGTGTTCCCACTTGAGCACTCTGAGTTGAGCATGCACACAAACTGCTCTTCCTTGTAAGAACAGGGGCTCCAGCTTTGCCCTGTCCAGAGTCCTTGGGTCACAGACACTGGGACCCAGTAAGTTACATGTAGTTCTAACTTAATAAGTGAGTGATGGTGGCAAGGCTGTTACCCGGCATAGATAAATAATACAATAATGGTGCTGAGATTGTACCGTGTAGGCAGAAAATATCACCATCTCATATTTAAAACATTATTGGAGAGTTGGTTCCTGGACAACTATATTCAGCCCTGGGCATGTAGGTTACAAATATCAATGCATTTCTCTGAAAGAGTCTGTGATCCAGTAGTCAACTGGATGACTGTGAAAGAGTGCTCACCTGTCACTCTTGAGAAAATAACAATTTCCTTCTTAGTATTTTTTTTTTTCTCATCTCTAGAGGGGTAACATTGGCCCATCATATGTGGAGGACTTCTGTAACATGAAATTAGAACACTGTACTTCAAAATTAAGTTTACATGTGTATTGAGCCTTCATATATTATACATGGAAGCAGATGCCAACTGAAAATGCTAGCTGTCCAATGAAGCTATTAATGTAGTGTCAATGAGTTCTGTCATTTCTTGCAGCCCACTGTTAATTATACCTCCAACCTGGATGTATCTTAAAGTCAGAGTTACATCTTTTCTCTCTGTGCTATGAGGAAATGGTGGTTAATATCTTTTATTAAACATCCACAGTGCAGTTCTTCATTTTAGCAGTGGCAGGCATATTATTCTAGGTCTAAGTTGCAAGAATTTGTGGAGCTGGGATATCTGATTTACACTCACATCTTGCTCTTGCGTGCATGGTACTTGAAATCCTCTCCTGCAGAATTCATTGCTCTTCATTGGATTATGCCTTACCATTAACATTTGCCTTCATATTTGCAAACTTGTCACAAAATATAAATTTATTTTCGATCTTTTACTACTTGTGCGGATGCTATTGTCAATGAAGGGTGAAGATATAGATAGAATTTAAATGCATAATATCACAAATGCTTTTAAAGCCATCTTACTTATTCAGTTCATATCACAATTAACACAAATAATATTGTTTTTAGTTTACTGGTTCCCAAGAGCGTTAAGATGCAAATGCTTTGGAAATCACTGGGAACATATGCTCAATATGATTAGGAGAAAAAAGTCAATGATCAGCAGAAAGCAACTCAGCTGCTCCTGTAAAGTTAATAATAATGACAAAAGCAGAAGATGTGAGTTATGAGTGCTTCTTACTGTCATTGTGGGTTTTCTCCCCTTGATGATTTTCAGCTTGTACAGTATCTTTTAGGTATGTGTGAGCCGTCTTTGTTAGCTCCATTTGCGCTGATTTCCTATATGTGTCAATGACTGATCCGCAAGGGAAAGAGTGAGCGTAGTTGCTAGACTTCAGCTGGGCGGGATCATCATTTCCCACCTGCAAGGAGATCAGCAAGGGACTGGGTTTAAAGTAAAGGATATCCTAGGAGGGGCCAACAGTACAGCTCAGCAGCACAAGTGCCTGCCGGGCAAGCACTGAGTCCTGAGTTCAAGTGCCAGCACAAAACAACAACAAAAACTCCCTGAATATTGTGGTCCTTTGCAGACCTTTTTAGTTTAATACTTGCTGAATATAATATAAATCATATAGATGAGCCAGGAAAGAACAGAAAAGAAAAAAAAAAAAAAGCCCATGATAACTGGGTGAAACGTACTGATTACGTTATCAGAATTTTAACTGTCCCAGTAAATGGCAACTGATGATTAAGGAAATGTGTATTTGTTGAGTACAATTTTTTTTTTTTTATATATTTAACGAAACAACACCACTTCTGTAGTTACAAGGAAATGATTCAAACAAAATCAAGTGCTGTTTGGTGTTTGTTGGGAGCTTACTCTAAGCAAGTCTGCATTATGCGCGTCTACACAGATCACAGATTATCTAGCACAGTCCTAGTTGGGAAGACCTTGTGGCCAGTGAGAAATGGAATCTGCAAGTGACGCTGCATGCAGTGATGGTCTGATTTCCAGAGTTGCACACACCGATTTCCTGGTATCAGCAGCTGTGTGGGTCTAGATGTAACGTCAGGACCATACGTACAAGTGCAACGAGAAGGCATTTTTTGTTTCTTGGACTATTTTCCACCAAAGACAAGGGCTACTTAAAGAACTGGCTGATTCCTGAACTGGAGTAAAAGGCTTACAAAATGAGCTTGTAGTATTTCATTTTATTTGGGCTTGATGAAACCATGCCTCACTTTTAAACACCTGGTGCTGAGAAGAGGCAGCCATCAGTTGATGTGCTTATCCTCAGGGGTTGTAGAGAAGAGTTTCACTTCCAACCAGCCTCACATTTCCAGCAACTAACAACTAATTTTTGGCTAAATCATTGGAACTTAAGCACAATCTGAGAAGCCTGTCTTTCACATCTCAATTCTATAGCTTCTTATATCACCTCGTAGCATTAGTTGTCCATAACTGTGACAAAATCCCTGAGATAACCAACTTAAAAAGAGGAAAGCTTGAGTTTAGCTTCTGTTTCAGAAGTTTCACTCTGTGGTCACTTGTCCCTGTTGTGTGTAACAAGGAAGCAAAGTAAGAGAAATGGCCCAGGTCCCCAAATCCCTTTCAAAGACACACGCAAACAACCTAATCTCCTTCCGCTAGGCCCCACTACCCAGAGGTACTGGCACTTTTCTACAGTGTCCCACATGAGGAACAATACCTGTGGCATGTGGCCATTTGGGGACATTTAAGATCTAAGTGACAAAGTCCCTTGTATATGAAATTACTTATGTAGAGAAGAAAGTATATTCATAAAAACAGAAGAAAATTACCATCTACTTTATTTACTTATTTATTTTAGTTTTTGATTTGGAGTCTGTATGGAGTTCAGACTCACAGTGATCTGTCTGTCTCAGCCTCCCCAGGCATGGGATTACAAAAGTGCACCCCTGCCCCCCGTTCGAGGGCCAACAAAGCTTGTGGCATAGCGGATTGAATTCAGGACCTTGAGCTTTCCAGGCAGGCCCTTATGATGCCAAGCTAGCTCCCCAGCTCTGAAAATCAGCATGTACTAAGTTCTAGATTTATCCAGGTAGGTGTTCTTAGAATATAGCAGACAGACCTTAATTTGTTCTAAATTTTTATTTTTTCATTACATGGGGAATGATTGATTGGCCAGGCAAGTGTTTATTCTACTGAGCTTCTCCCTGGCCCTAATCTTTGTAGTCCTCACAGTGCTTTTCTATACAAAGTACTACTCTCATTGTTCATTTTCTAATTAAATTTATCAGTATGATTTAGATATGCATGGTAATCACACTTATGCTAGGGGATCTGTGTCTGTCCAGGGTGCATGTCAGTTTGTCTTTCCTCCCCATTCCCCTCCGCCCTTGTCAGCCCCTTATCCCACCTTGCTCAGAAGTTTATTTCAATTTTATCCTTTTGTCCTCATTTTGTTCTTTTGCTTCCATGTTCCCCCAACCTCTCCTTCCCTTTGAGTGATGACTTCCTACTTATAATATCTATTATACATTTTGGTTCATATTTACACTTTCAGTTTCTTCCAGAGAGACTGTGCTACACTGACACTAGTACGTCTGATTTTTTTCACATGAGAGTATGGTCTCAGGAGCCAACCATTTAGCTATAAATGTCTCATGTTTGTCCGTTTTTATAGCTGAGTAGTCTGTGTTAATAAAGCACATCTCTTTTGTCCACTGTTGGTTGAAGGCATTTCGGTTGTTTCCAAGATTTAGCTGTTACAAACTGTGCTTCTAGAAACATCGATCGGCATATCTCATTGTGATAAGATGCTTTTAACTTTTCCAGGAAGATGGGTTGAATGATCCTGCCAGTCCTAGATGTCGAGGCGTCTTCACACTAACTTCTGTAGTGGTTGTACCAGTCTGGACTCCCACCACTAGTAGAGCCCACCAGTGTTTGTTATTGATTGATTTGTTGATGCTAGCCATTCTTTCTGGAATGCCATAAAATCTGGACTTTTTGCTTAAAGGGATAGGACAAGGTTTAAAGAAAGACCTACATACCAAATTAATTGATTAATTAATTTATTTATTTTTGTGGTACCGGGAATTGAACTCATGACCCTGCTCTTGCCAGGCAAGCACTTATTCTACTGAGCTATCTCCCCAGGCCTATTTCATTCTATAATAATTTCTTTCTCAAAATATTTTCAAAAAGTCTTAAAAGATTTCATGAACCCTCTACCCAGAAAGCCCCCTGTTGCTAGCATGCCGAACTCATATGGTGCATTTGTACTATTAAGGAACCTCGAGGATCATTGCTACACACATCTGTACTTAAAAGTTTTCAGCATGTTCCATAGTTTTAAGCTCTGTAGTTTTGTTCCAGAGCTTTAAGATTAGAGCACCAGGAGAAAATATTAGGCTTCCTCTGTCTGTGACCTGTGATTCTTTCCCTCACTCATTTTCTCCTTGTGTTTATTTCTATAAATGAGTACAGTTCATCAATACTTATAGATTTTAATTTTATGCTTTGAATCAGAATCCAATGTTACAATTTCTTTATTTTGTGGCTCACAGAATTATAACCCTGACCTTGTGAGTTTGTCAGTTGACTTTAACATCCCTACCTCACATTTTTATTTATTTTTTATTTTTTTTAGTCTTTCCCTAATTTCTGGCACCACAAAATCCTGAAAACACATTTTGCAAATGGTTGCTCCAGCTTTAGAATCAGCTGTTTCTCCCGGGCCGTGTGGTATTAGCAACAGCAGTCTGGGTTCTGGGCATACTGATGTATCCTGCCTCTGGTACTCATAGGTGGACAGAGCAAGGGAACCTGTGTGTATAAACTAAGTTGCATTCAAACCTTTATCTATAAGTAGATGGACAAGTGTCTACATTGTCAAGTATTTACACCTACATGCACATTTATATCTGTATCTCTACTAAGCTACTACAGGCTCCTACTGTCATCTCTAACTCTTCAGCAAAACTGCGTTAGGCAGATCATTCTAACCTAGCTCCTGCCCTTCCCTGCCACTTCTCAGTACTAGGCTGGTAATGCCAGTTCCCACCTCCTGCTGCCTGCTCACTTAACTGCTGACATCAGGAGGAAGTGTGAGTTAGTTGCCTAGCTTCTCCAAGGTGTGGCTTGAAGCAACAGAAATAAATTGTCTCAAAGTTCTTCAGACCCCAAATCCAAAATGCAGGTGCTAGCAAGGCCATGGTGCCTCCAAGCCATTAGTGGAAGATTGCTCCTTACTCTGCTTGGCTTCTGATAGGGCGCGGCATTCCTGAGAATCAGAGGATGTTAATCCACGCTGGTTCTGTCTTCCCGCAGCTGCCTCCCTCTGTGCATCTACCTCTGTGTTGCTTTCCTTTTCTTAGAAGGACACCAATCATTTACGATTAAGAATCACCCTCATATCCTTGTGCCAACTTGATTAAATATTTTGTCTTTTTGCAAATAAGATCACATGTATGGGTGCTGGTAAGATCATGTGTTGTGTTTCTGTGAGCAGACACAATTCAAGTCACAGCAGCACATGACTTCAGCCCGCTAGCCCACACCCCATGAGTCTTCATTTTTATTCACTCATAAGAGTCACATTTAATTCAAGGGTAGAGTGTAATTCATACACACAAATTCTTTTGCCTTTGGCTTCAGAATACTCATTTCCATAGCTAATGAGGTCACTACTTTCCCTCCACTTCCTTCACTAAGGTTGTTTTATGAATTTTTAATAAGTTAGATTCTTTTATTGCTGTCTTCACTCCATCTGTGAATTCTGCGAACTTTTAAATGACATTTTAAAAAATTTACACATGTCCAGGTTCATCGGTTGCATTAGGAAGCTCTGTGGCTCTTGTCCAGAGGAGAATGTCACCTAGCCACAAATATAATGCCATGCAGGATAAATTTGCTGTCTTTAAAATCACTACACCTCCATGCTATCAAATTTCTATCCACCCAGCCTCTTTTCAATTATTGAATTCTTTAATATTTCCACTTTACAGAACGTGATATATATGCATTTAGATAGTATTGTCAGAAAAGCAGTGTTTTTTGTCTTCAATACTGAGGATTGGACCCAGGATCTTTCTACTGAGTTACATCCTGAGACATTTCTTTTTTTATTTTAAGTTAGGAGAGTGTTAATTATTAAGTCATCCAGGCAGGGTTGTATCTTGAGATCCTTCTGTCTCATCCTTCCAGAGCGCAGTGATTATGGATATGCACAACCAAGCTTGCACAGAGAAGTTTAAGGCAATAAATTAGCAATAGATATTCCTAGTTTTTTGTCATCCTCAGTGACTTGATAGCTTATTTCTTTCAATCATTTAATACTATTTTGTTGATAGTATCTCATGTTGTTCTATTCTTTTCTATAGTGCTCTACAGTTTGTTTATCAATTCACTTAGAAAGAGGGGCACTTTTTGTTGATTCTAGCTGTTAGTTTCTCAGTTAAACCCTTAAAATGCTTTCACTGGATCAAACAGAAAGACTGTGTTTAGCTTTGACCAAGCCACCAAACTATTCTAAAAGGGGAGTAGCAGTTTTTCCTCCTACCAGCAAGGAGCAAGGTTCCTGTTGATTTATATTACACTTATATTTATTTAATTCAAACCACAGTTTGTATTTTTAGTTGTTTTAGATCTGAACCACACTTGCAAGTCTACAGTGATATTTCATTGTGGTTTAATTTGTATTTCCCAATGATAAATTTTATGCCTTTTTGTGTGGTTATTTTAGTTGTGTATGTTTTCACTGAAGAAAAAATCATTTGCATCATTTGCCTAATTTGAACCTTAGTTTATTTGCATTCATATTTTTGTGTGTATAATTGTTTTTAAGGCATAATTTTCAATTAAGAATAAGCACGGTTTATATGGGCCAAACACCATGGCAAGTACCAGCTTATTTTAGCATCAATATATTTCTAGTAAACAAATATGATTATAGCTATTTACAGGAGAACAGGCTAAGAGTAAGGAACAAATTTTGGAGACCAGTGAGAGGTTATATGGCCCTTTTTTTTCTTTCTTTTATTTTGTGGTGGAATTGGGGATTGAACTCAGGCCCTTTCACTTCTCAAGCAAGTGCTTATTCTACTGAGCTATCTCCCTGGCCCCTAACGTGGCCCTTTTCTGCTAAAGTGAAAAGAGTGGTTTTCAGAACTATCAGGACTAAAAAACATTCTTATATTCAACTTCTATATTTCCTTGCAAGTGCTTTTATATCCAATACTATTACAAAACAGGGGCTTGGGATATAGCTCAGCGGCATAAGTACCTGCCTGGCAAGTGCAAAGTCCTAAGTTTGATCCCTTGTACTGTTTCAAAAAAAAAAAAACAATGCCTAGGGGTCAGGGAGATGGCTCAGTGGAATAAGTGCCTTCCTATCAAGCGCAAGGGCCTGAGTTCAATCTCCAGTCTCCCCTCACCCCCCAAAAATATCCTTCACAAGCAGTATAATCTACTTTAAAACATGTGGTAAAACTGACCAATATAATAACTTGCATGTAACATAAAGGGGAAAAAGAAAGACAAAAGACATCATGAGCTAACATAATAACTTGAGAATGCTATTGCATCACAATACTTACTCAAATACTATCACCTACTTACAAAAAATTCACTTGAAGTAAAAGAAAATATGCTTTTCCATTCAAGACATTTGGGAAATTTACATATGAAGATGCTGGAATTAAATCTAATGTCAAATTATATATTAGCAAATTAGGCTTACCTTGTGGACTTCCAGAAGGAATCTAACAGCTTGGCTCAACAGAGAAATCCATATATTTTATCTGTGTCATTCAAAAGTATTTCAGGTAGTTACTGACTCAATCAAAGAAGAGTTTTTACTTTCTCTGATGGTTTTTGCAAAGAATACATGACAGTCACATGTAACCAGGCAGCATGGCTTTATTTTTTGTCTGAATTATTTTTTATCTTGAACTATCTTTAATTATCATACATTTGATGATGTTTGTTCTTTGCTCTATCAAACAGGACTTGCGTATTTTAGGCTTCATTTTTATTCTCCTCCAGTTTTTAAAAAGAAATTTTGTTATTGATAGCCAAATATATTAGGAGAATACATAAACCAGAGTGGGAGTGTAGGGTGTTCCAAGATTTTGAGACAGTGATATAAGTAAGTGACCACCAGATGGCAGTAGAACACTCAAACTTTATCAGCCAGCCTTTGGTGGGTTTGCATTGGGGAAAGCCACAGCATAAAACTTTCAGAATCAAAGCGAAGGTACCACCTGGAAGGGCAGAAGGTTGAGGCGCTGCTGGGAAAAAAAGGGGACCAGACGGGGACAGCAACGCACGGGGTGAGGGTAAGGCTCTGGTCTGCAGTGCTGTGGAGGCAGCAGAGGATTGGGGAGTCTGCAGCTCGGGCCTTGTCTTCCTTGTGGTGGCACTCTTGGGCATGGTTTCATAGAGTGGGCAGTGCCGGCATGCTCCAGGTTGGGGAGGAGCTGATCGTCGGGGCTGAGGGGAGAACAGCGGAATGTTTGACAACTCGTCAGACAGGGGGGAGCTTGAAAGCGACGGGTTCCAGCCAGTTGTGAAGGGACCACCACCCACAGGGTCAGGATACAGAGGCTCTGGTTGGTTGATGGGAGGAAAAGTGTGAGGCGAGGTGGGCAGAAAATGCGGTGGAGGCAGAGTCAGGGCTTGAGATCTTTGTTTGATCTCTGAGGCGACCTCCGTGAATTGCATTACTCCAAAAGTGGACGATGTACAGTGCGGCACAGGGTGATCATAACAACCAACATAAGGCCCAGGGCGAGAGTTCGGCACACCGCATGGGACGCACCAATGTTATTTTGTTGCACAACTCTTTCTCATCCCTTGAGATGTGTCTTCATTTGAGTGCCTCTTGGATACTTTGGATCTTCAACCACAGAAGTTCACTTACCAACTTGCACACAGTGTTTTATTTTGGAAAATGATCTCAGGAAACAGGCATAGGCACAGGAGAAATGAAATGACATAGATAGAAACCTTTTAGGACCTGTTTGTTTTTCAGCATTCACCTGTGGTCTAAGAAGCAAATTAAATATGCCTCAGGGCTATTACCCAGAGGAACAGAAGAAAACAGCAGATTCTTATGGGTACCTGCCTCGACCCTGGTCACTTGCCAAGGCTTCCCCTCAACTCCTTTTCACTCCTCCCTGGCATGCATGTGGGTTCTGAGCGGCATCAGCAGCTTCCCAGCACCACTACCACTGCCTTCACAAGGCCAGTGAGCTACCGCACGGTGCTGCTGGGCGAGAGGCTTGCAGCTAAACCTGGTTAAGGCTGGATTTTGCTACAATGGCTGCAAATCGAAGGTCAGGAAGTTGGAGAAAGGGAAGCATGTGGTGTGCTCCATGCCTAGTCTCGCCATACGCAGAAGTGGATGACAAGTTAATAATGGGCAAAGGCTCTTAGAGAACAATAGGCTTCTTGAGATAATGCCCTGAGACAGATTAATGATTTTTCAGCTCTGAAATACAGAAGTTTTGTAGGCTGCTCACTCTATGATTCTCATTAAGATTTTTAATCAAGATCAATTTTAGAAACTTCTAGTGTTTCTCTGAAAGCAGGTAAAGTGGCAACAATCATAGCTTTTCAGTTCTATTTTAATTCTCTTGGTTTGGAAGACACAAGTATCTTCTTATGAAACATAACACATCTGTGATCATTTAAGGGCATGTGTATGTGCAACAACCCGAGATGCATCTACACGTGAGTACGTGTAGTTGATGCCAATTCTGCCTTGCGGTGCTTGCCCACGAGGAGGAGGAGGAGGAGTGCAGCGGCAGAGTGTGTGGGGTGCCTGCTACTGCTCAGGTCAGTTGGCACGAGTCTAGCAGGAAGCAGGGCCTGGAGGGTGGGAACCTCCTGCTTCTGTGGTCATGTTCTCTCTTAGTTAAAAAAAAGTCCACGAGATTCCAGGGGATGCCAGCACTTAAAGAAGTAAATATTTTACACAAAATTTCTTTCAAAAGCAGGATGCCCATCCAGTTCATCTAGTACTCAATGAAAGAAACTATGTATCATTTACACCCTAGAAGAAAACTCGATTTTCTGGTGCATAGTACTGCTCTCTCTTGACAAGTCCCTGAGACGTGGACTTGTTATCCCTGCCTGTGTATGCCAGGACTCAGCATGGAGCACACCACATGCTTCCCTTTCACCAACTTTCTGACCCACTTTGATTTGCAGCCATTGTAGCAAAATCCAGCCTTAACCAGGTTTAGCTGCAAGCCTCTCATCCAGCAGCACCATGCGGTAGCTCACTGCCCTTGTGAAGGCAGAGGTAGTGGTGCTGGGAGCTGCTGATGCTGCTCAGAACCTACATGCGTGCCAGGGAGGAGTGAAAAGGAGTTGAGGGGAAGCCCTGAGCAAGGTCGTGGTAGGTGGCCATAAGTATCTGCTATTTTTTTTTTCTGTTCCTCTGGTTGATAACCCTGAGGCATACTTAATTTGCTTCTCAGACCGCAGGTGAATGCAGTGACTTTCAAGGGAAATGACTCTCTTCAGTGTTGGGCCATGCATTTGCCATGCAGCTGACATTTGGAGTAAAAGGAGATGCAGTTGACAAGCTTGACTGACAGGATGGGGGGACGAGAAGCGATTTAGCTCCAAGCTCCCTTGCTACTTTACCTCTCTGAATATGGTCTTCCCCACTTTTGATGCTTTTTCTTTCCTACAGTGCTGATCTCTTCACAGTTTGTGCCTCCTGTGGACTCACTGTAGGTCACAGTGCATCCCTTTGGGGGTCCTTCCTTTTGTTTTGGCCTAATCTTCCGTGTTTTCCTCCAACCCAGAGTGTTCTTTGGCAGGTTACTGCCAACAGTGCCTGAACTAGCTCAATATTTACTGTACCACCAATGTCCCAGGATCCCGTTGTGTAAGATAGGGACACAAAAACTGCACAGGGTTTTGCAGCCATCAGAGGCTAGACAGAGAGACTGAATTACACCGAGAAGGGCTGTGGCTTTGAAAGGCAGTCTAAGAACCTGCCTGTCTCTCATGCTTTACTTCCTAGCACTCTTGGTTTATTGGCCAATACTCAGCTTAAACTGTACATAACATTCAGATAAAACCACAGTTGCAGCTAAAGCTCCTTTACTGGAAGGTTTTATTTATTTTCACTTAGGTCCTCATTTTCTTTCTGAATTCTTCCAAATGTTCTCAACATAAAATATGAACATTTATTCTCCGATATTCTTACTCAACGTCCTTGTAGTAACTGAGTAAATAAACAACATAACAAGCATTTTAAACTTTTTTGAGGACCAATGGAAGAACATCTTGATGTCATTTTGAATTATAGTGATGCAAAGTCTGAATAACTAGTCAGATTGCAAACATATTCATCCATTCACACTTTTATCTTTAAGCAATTAGGGGAAGAGAGGCTGTCTGTGCTTTAACAAAACATAGGCATGAGTAAAACCAAAAACTTAGAAAAGGTTAAAGATAAGGAGGGTTGGTCAGATAGCTCAGCAGATTACAGCACCTGCTTAGGGAGAGGCAAGGGCCGGGGTTCCATTCCAGGCACCACAAGCCTTGCGGGCACTGTCCCTGGGGCACAGTGAGATAGCTACTGTGATTGGGCATGATGGCACACACCAAGCTTTGGGAAGCTGAAAACAGGATGATCTCTAAGAGTCCAATCTGTGTTGTGAAACCCTATAGACCCTGTACTAAACACATAGAAAAAAGGAGAAAGATACGGAAAGACAGTTATATTATGGAAGTGCACCTTACATGTCAAGGCTAACATAACTTGATTTCTGAATTGCTTATGAAATAAATTATCGAGACATGTAGATAAGAAAGCTCCATAAGGAAACAGACATTTGGAATGGCTCTTGAGGAAGAAGTAGGGACAGAAAGGTATTGGACGTAAAGGAGAAGATGGATGCAATGGTAGAGCATAGGGCAGGTCATGGAAAATCTAGGGAGGAATTATGGACAGTAAACACAAAGCTGATAGAAGAATATTCTAAACATTTGGATTGAATGAGAAGCTTGCTGGTTTTCTGAATGCTGTGCCAAGGAGATCTGGTTATTTCCTTTGTTCGGAGGCTGGGGCATAATTTGGTTGGAGCTGTATCAGCAATGAATCTATTACAGAAGGATACATAAGGCCTCCTTGAACCTAGGGTTCTCATAGTATGGTTCAGCAACTTACTCAGCCATTCCTCAGACCAAACAAGAGTGGACACTATGCATCTGAACCTGCCTTTGAGAAGTGCAATTCAGATGCAAAGATGGAAAAGATTAAGTATTCTAAACTGCCACAGCATCTGGACTTCCATTCTTCACAAGCTAATTGAAAAGGGAACTTGTCTTTTGAAACAGACAAAAACTGTATGGAAAATCCACACTTTGCTTCTTACGTTGTCGGGTTCATCTGAAGAGGACATTTCAATGCATTTGGGGGATTCTTGTTTTCAGATCTCGGTTCTCACAAGAGCAGAGGTGAGGAGCCGCAGAAAAGGGGTGCTTGTTCAAGGGCAGTGCAGTCTTCATGACTGCTGGGTATTGCCTGAACTGATCAGAAAACAATTAGCTGGTGTTGGCTGGGAGGTGGGGCCCGAGGATCGGAGCACTGCTGTATTTGTTGGGCTTGGCTCATGGAGAAGGGGTGAAGAGATACAAAGGTGCTGCGAAGAGGCTCGAGGACAAAAGCATTGGGCACATTTAACTCAAGCGTTAGGGACTCATGAAACCAAAGGGTTTTAGGAGATCTTCAGTGAGAAAATCACATGATCCTGTGAAGGACACTGTGCAAAGCAAACACAGTTTTCAGGAAGTTGTACTCAGGAAGGTGATCAGTAAATGTCCACTGCTGATGACAAGGATGGCAGGAGATTGCTTAAAGCTGAGGAAAGCAGAAGTACGTGCTTGTACTATGACAATATTTTTTCTAGGTCTCAACACCCCACCCACAAAATTTAAGTTTAAATGGAAAAGCACAGTCTATGGCTCTGGGCATCAGTAAAATCAAACGACTTCACAAAGGTCAGAAATCTACATCCCAAGGCCCAAACTTGCATTGTATCAATCTTTGCAAATAAATTCTTGTGAACTACAGGTTATGCTTACTTGTCTATATATTGTTCATAGCCATTTTAGCTACTACAGAACAGCTATGTAGATGGTACAGGGACTGAATGGTTCAAAAAAAAAATTGTTCTGGCCTTAATGGAAAGAGTTTTCTGAACCCTGGACCACGCAGTCTCTTAAATCAGGTAAAATAATCCACAACCCCCAGGACTGGAATCCCACTTTATTCAGCTCTAGTGTGTAGCTTTCCTGTGGAAGACCTCCAGAATACAACACATTTGTATTCCTGACAAACACTGGGTTGAAGGTCAGCTGTCCACGTGTGCAGAGAATTAATGAACACCTAAAAAGCCACAGCTTCTTCTGAAGCAAAGCAGATTCCAAATAAATACTCTCCTTTGATTCACTGGAACTGTAGCTATTGCTGCTTTCAATTTCATTAGTCCAGATTTCATTAACTTGAAACTTGTTATAATTCAGGGAGATTGGACTACATTTTACTCTTATTGCTTTCTTTTTCCTTTAAGGATTTATTGAAGATGTATATAATGACAAAATATGTTTAGGGGAAATATTTTACCTTAGAAATGGAGCACTCTTTAAATATAGCCAAAGTTGTTGATTACTAAGTTATCCCCATATTTTATTTGTTCTTAAAACGCACTCTAAGGAATTTCCTCATGGAAACCTTGGCCTGTGATTTAAATTAAACAGAGATTTGTTGACTTCTGGTTCAGATTCAAAGTCCTAGGTCTCAACTCTAGATCTGAAATTGTCAACCTAGAATGTATAATTTTGCAGTCTTCAAGTGCGGGAAGGGGGGCAACACAGTTTTTTTTTTTTTTTTATTCTTGATGGGTAGGGACTCTCAATAGAGTGTGATGATTTTGCTTAGTGTAATATCCCTTAGATTCATCCATTTCATTGCAAATGGCAGGGTTTCTGCCTTTCCAAGGGTTGTTAATTAATGTGGTTTTCCTTACCACATGTGCAGGTATGTCATCATATCAGGTAAGGTACAATTAAAAATAATAATGGATGTAAGATAAGCCCTCTATAGTATTAATGCTCTGCCATGGAAGTCACATGAGTAAAATTTTCTCTCAAAATGTTTAAAGACACTGCACACCTTCCTCTTGTGACGTGGGATGGCACGGAGCTGCTTGAGGAGAGGAAGGGAGGTGAGTGGCACATGCACTGGATGAAGCGGTGGGTGCCAGTCTGCTAAGGGCAGCTTCCTGCGACGTGAGCCCCCACTTCTCAGCAGCCTGTCTGATAACAGCGTAGTCTCCTAGGTGACTAACAGGTGGCGTGCTGCAGGGTTGGGACCCAGTGAGATGAAGTGGGGGGGGCGGGGCTGAGAACAGAGAGCAGTTCATTACTGATGTGGTGCGTATAGCTGGAACACTTTCTGCAACGACTGTGGACTGTAAGGAACTAAAACGAGAACAAGTGAGCCTTCAAATTAGGGGGACACATGAAGTGACACGGAGAGCATACCAGGTCTGACTCTGTCCTGGGCAGGCCTCTGAAAGCCTGGGGTGGAGCAATGAAAGTGATAATCAGAGGCAAAGGCCGACATGCAGGTTCTGCAGCCTACCCTCGGTGTTCAGTTCCATCTATGGGAGCTCTTTCCGGGTTGAGCCCTTTGGCCTCTTCATCACCATTTATTGTACCAGTAAAAGAATGATAAGATCGCCCCTACTTCAGGGCTGATTTGAAGATAACCCAAGGTAATCTTTATGAAATACCTCCCTCATCCTATGCACTCGTGACTGACAGGTATCTAAAACCCCTGTAGGTCCTAGCAGTGTGTAATGAATCAGGAAACACTCACTGAACGCCCACTGTGTCTCCAAGGTCATTTACCAAGGCCAATTCTGAAGCACGCGTTGCTTTCAGAAACTTTGCAACTTCCTTGATGGTTAGAGCTTTTATGTCACATGGTGACTTTCAGTTCATGTTTTTGGACACAGGTGGGGGGCAGCAGACACACAGAGAAGCCGTTTTAGTGTCTGCCCTTCACAAGGTTGGATCCCTCAGTTAGGCCTGCAGCCCAGTTTTTCTCTCCTAGCATTTGTGTTTGAAACCTCTATTGTAAAGGCTGTATCCAGATTTATTGATTGCTCTATTGCCCTGTGGGTAGTTCAAAGTAAAAAGCAGATACGCTACTGTCCACATCCCTGTTATCAGGAGGTAAAAGCTGCAGCACAATGCTCTTAACTGATGCCACCATTAGGACATTATTCCGTTAAGAGTCACTTGAAACTACAGGGTGGGCTTCGATAAAGGCCATTTCCCTGCTCTCCTGAACTACTTAAAGCATTGGTACCTGCCGGGATGGGGAGCATAACTGATTGTTGCTGTCCGCTCGGCCTTCAAATAGTAAAAGAGGAATGGACCAGCAGTGAGCTTCACAACATCCTGAAAGCACCCGTCAGTAACTGAGGGTTCTGCAGTCCTCCTTAAACTTTTTATTTGTGCACAAGTCCTGCCTTGGGGATTCACAAACATGAGGACCACGGCGGGAACCGGAGGTGCTGTGGCCTCTGGACACAGGCTCTTCTGAGGCTTGGCAGTGGGTCGGGGAGAGCGCAGGCGCTTCTGAGGCTTAGCAGTGGGCCGTGGCAGAGCGCAGGTGATTCTGAAGCTTAGCAGTGGGCCAGGGGAGAGCACAGGTCACTCTCAAGCCGGGATGGCACACACTTGCTATCTGGGTGTGGTGCAGGGTGTGAAGAAGCCCTGCCCCTCCCTTTGCTGCACTCTTCAGTGCCTCCCGAGACCACTTCTCCAGCTTCTGGCTCTGTCCAGGATGGCGACACGGGCTAGGCCAGTGGGACACGTTTCCAGTCTGTGTCATGAAGTCAGGAAGCTGCCCCAGAGCTCCTGTGTGATTTCTGATGGAGAGTCAGCTGGAAGATCCCTGCACTGCCGAGGTGATTCCGTTGAAAGGGTGCTGTTCTCCTGACTTACCACTTCTTCTTATGTGCTCATCTTGTCCCAGGTAACAAAACCTCCCCCTCTCCTCTCCTTCCTTCCTCTCTTCTCTTCCTCTCCCCTCCCTTCTTTCCTTCTTTTCTAGAGACAAGTTCTTGCTGTGTAGTCCAGGTTAATTCTGAACTCCCTGTCCAGCCTTGCCTGCTGCTCTCCAACTTGAGTTTCTTCTGCCTCAGCCTCCCTTGTGAGGAATTACAGGAGTGTGCTGCTGTGCCTGGCTTTGCCTCATGCACTTATTCTGTATCCTTTCACCCAGAGCTTCTGATGGGGTGGTGTTTGCTTAACATGCTATATGGAATGTCTTTTAGGGCTAAGTTTGTCCCCAGCCAAAGCCCTAAGCCAGTGTTCTGTCCATAGATTGCTTCTTTGGACTCAGGATTTTTTTTTCCTGCAAGCAGTAAAATTTATTTTTTATTAATTTTATTGAAAAACAAATAGCAATGAGAGTTTCAAAACTGATTAGTAAGACAGTTTCAATATTTAATACATTGCATATTGCTGTCTTTATAGTGGCTGTTCACACTACAAGAAACAGACATGATATCCTGTCCAAATACTATTAGTAAAAATCTTTCTTCTCATTGGATTAAGAGAAAGCAGCTGTATATACAGATTCAAAATGGTCCTTCATTTGCATCCCCTTTTGTTGTTTAGTTTTGTCTGAAATGGGTATTCCATTGCTGTTTAAGTATTATAGGTGTGTGAAATCAGCAAAATATTCCAATATGGCCCAGTAGTCCATAATAGTAGTGGGTTATCTGTAGGACTGGCAATGTCAGGAGTTGTTGAGCCGTTTATAGCTCAGCGTATTAATACAGCTTTACGTTTCATACCTCTTATACCTCGTTTTTAGACTTTTCTGCTGGATGGTTAAGACCAAGATAAAGCAAAACCTATGTAGCAAGAAATGTAACCTTTGTATCTGACAAGGTCAGGCAGATCCCCTCAGGATTAACTCTGAAGCCCTGTACCGCAACTTGTAGATCCTTTGTCAGGGTCATCCACATGGACTCAGGAGTTCAACCAGTGTGTAACTTCAGGATTCTATGACAAAGTATCAAACACTTTATCCTTTAGGTCAAGGATGCCTTGGGGCTATTTCCCCGGACAGGAGCATGTAGCAGAGAGCCACTTTGGGGCTTCTTCCTGGTAACAGAAGAGATGAGCTATTGTGGCTACTGTTGTGAGGGATGCTTGTGTTCTTACTGTCACAGTAGTGGGGTGATGTCAGTCACTTCTCCTAAAGCTAAACTTTCCCTCCTGTACAGAGACAAACTTTCTGACAGGCATTTGTGTCACTATATATTTACAAAAACAGGAGAAAATGTTTGCTGGTGTGTGGGCACCATCAAAGCCTAGGGTTGAGGGGCCACTCACAGGGCTTGCTGGAAGTAGCCTGTCTTCATCCCTGGAGAGTAGAAAGAAAGGGGGAGGGAAGCTACCTTTGATGACAAAATATTGGGAGCATATGTGCTAAGGCTTTTATTTTGCAGTTATTTTTACTTCTGAAAAAGTTTGGCACACAAAAAACCTTCCTTCTGAAAACAGTGCCTGTTTTCTTTAAATACTTAAAACTATTTTTGTGTTTATTTAACTTAATTTCTTTAACGCTTCTGTTCCTTTGGCTGTCAAATGCATCTAAGAAGCATAAGTTAATGTGTAAATCTTATTCCATTGCTTAAGATAAAAAGAGAAAAATCATATTTACATAAATTTTAGAGTTTAAAATTTTAAAGCAGCTCAAAAAGAAATCATGGGCCAGCAAGATAGCTCAGCAGATTAAGAGCCTGTTGAGGCAAGCGCAGGGACTGAGGTTCAATCCCCTGGTACCATGGAGTCAGGATTTATGCCTGGTCTCAGGTGCTCTGAGCGAATCACTGAGCCTTGGTGTGGTGGCGCATGCCTGTAATTCCAGCACAGGGAGGACTGAGACAGGAGGATCTCTACGAGCCTGAGCAGTGTAGTGAAGCTCTACCAAATACATACATAAATAATTTAATTTTTTAAAAAATCATTATATATGTTAATTAAACAAAGAATACAGTTAAGAACGACAGATAACACCAAGGTTTTTTTTTACTTAATAACACCATTATCTGTGATGCAATGCCAAGTATCTTGGAGTACTAATCAGGATACTGGAATGCTGATTTACACCCTGCCATGAACTACTTCTGCTATATCAGGCAATTATTTAACATTTCTTATTTAGATTTAAAAATTCTTTATTTGACAAATGATGTAAATTTGGTAAAAAATTATAATTTCTTTCAAAAATGTTGTGAATACATAGCATTATACACATATGACATATTTGAATCAATTATTGTTTTTCTTCCCATCACAAAAATATGATGAATAAGGCATAAAACTCCTAGAATTTAATGGTCTTATCTCCTTTATTAAGAATATTGAAGTTAAAATATAATTGTGTGTGGATTCAGATAATCATGCGATTTGGAGACCCACCAGAGCTCTGACACATATTAACATCTGTTCAGAAACTGCGCATTTCTTTCTGATGGGCCACTTTTAAATCATAGACCATGCAACTGAATTTTGTAGTGAAGATACTCTTCTGCCCACCAAATCTGAGTACAGTGTTCTCCCCGGAATATTCTATCCCATGTTCTTCTATGACTCTGTACCCCACCTCATAGCGTGTCCTCCATCCACAGCTGGAAGACATGTAAGGCAGTGTCAAGCCACACAGAGTCCTGAGGATCACCTCCCAAGGGACAAAGCTTCAAATTCTTTGCAAATTTATCCACAAGGAAAAAAATAAGAAAGCTTGGCAGTGGTTATGCTCCCTGAGGGTGAACGTGACAGCTGTTCTAACAGCTGGAAAGTCGTGTCTCTTGACAGCTAGGCAAAAGCATGGTAGACTACTGAATGTATCAGAAAGTGCGCCGCGAACTGGCTCAGAAGTTCCAGAAGACAAAGCGATGCACCAGCTCTGCTCCTCCACACAGTGTGTAACACTAAGCTGTCAAAAGGTTAGATCTCAGACCTAGGAATGCTTCCAGCTCTCCCTCACTCTGAAACTATTCCTGGAACCTCAGTTTGGGAATAGTTTAAAGGAAAGGAAAGATCCTGATTGATGGTTAGTACCACTGACTTGGAAATAAAAGGATACTCTGTTGGATGTAGTAGGAGTGGATTGTTGCGCTGCACAAAGAGGGGAGGGAAAGCATGCCTAAAAGGTTTCATAGGAAAAACAATAGAGTAAGAAGCAAGACATACACGGATATGAGCAAGGGTCAGGGGAATGTCTTGCCACGATTTCACCACTTGAGCATGATCTATTTCTGCCTAATGTATATATATATTGAAGATATATATATACATCAAAATATATATATATATATATATATATATATTTTGTCGTCAAAGGTAGCTTCCCTCCCCCTTTCTTTCTACTCTCCAGGGATGAAGACAGGCTACTTCCAGCAAGCCCTGTGAGTGGCCCCTAATATATATATATATAAAGATATATATCTATATCTATATCTATATCTATCTATCTATCTATCTATCTATCTATCTATCTATCTATCTATATATATATATATATCTTCAACCTTACTAGTCCTCTCTCCCTCCCTCTCTGCCAGCCTCCTTCCTTTCCTCTCTTCTTTCTTTCATTCCTTCTTCCCACCCTTTCTATACGCTTTCTTATATGCTTTCTGATCTACTGCATAAACCCTGCTTTGGGTGTTAGGATATCTGTCAACTGCCATCGTAGAACTTAATGAAGAGACAGTGATTTACTGAAGAATTCAAGCAAGTGCGCAGTATCTGAAAATGTGCTTAAGCAGAGCAAACATGCTTTGGTGGTGGAATTGTGGCAAAATGATTCAGATAGCCTTATTGATGTTTAGCCATGTATATCGCTCCTTCTCATCCTCAGAAAAATTAGAAGAAGAGCGGTATGCCAGTGTGCAGGAAACAGCAATACATGAGCCTGGCCTAGCTTTGGACCTTGTCTGAAATAGGGTGGTAAGCTCTGGGAACTTTCAAAAAAGTTTTTTTTTTTTTTTTTTTTTTTTTTTTTTTTTTTTTTTTTTTTTTTTTTTTTTTTTTTTTTTAACAGATTTACATTCTTCAAAAATCTCTGGAAACTGAATGTGTGGAGGAGTGCTTGTGGGGTGTAGCAGATACCAGGTTTAAGTACACAAGTGAGAGAAATATGGTGGTAAAGATAGAAGTGGCTGAAGATACATCCAGATACGGCTACAGAGCAACGGACAGATTGGAAAGAGTGGGAAAGTAGAATATTCTCAATTTGACTGTTTTAGCCACTGAACATAAAAAATCAATCTAAATTATTAAATTTATAGAATCTGGAATACATTTGAAGCAGGGTTTGTGCAGAACTAATTTAAATCATTGCATAGCACTACTAACTTGTTTGACAATCATTTTCACATGTAAAAATAACAATTATATATGCACATATATCTATACATATGCATATATGTAAAATATGTACAATTATTGAATTACTTAGGACCCATTTGAAACTCGACTAGAAGATTTCAATATGATAAAATAATTTATCTTTGAAAGAGTTCAATATGATAAAATAATTTATCTTTAAAACATTTAATATTCACTTCCTCATCCTTCTATAAATGTTGGCAATCTGAGCTTTTAGCTTGCTTTTGTAAATAAAGTTTTATTATCTGTGATTGCTTATGAACTATAAGAGCACTGTTGCAAAGGAGAAAAGAATTATTTGAAAGGAACAAATTGTGTTAGATCATTTTAAAAAAGTACAATTTCTTTAAAAAATATGAAGAAGTAGAGAATTTGTATAGGATTTTGTTGCAGTTTTAAATACTAAGGTGTATAAAGAGACTGCTCATCTTGTATGTAAGAATTCTGAAGAGCTTTTTGATGTAGTAGATTCAAATGTTAAAATTCTTATAGCTTCATTAAATTAAGTTAAAGGAATATAAGTGTCCTTCATGTGGAGTTACGAGTAGGTCGTGAGGTCTATGAAGTATGCTGCTGTGATAGTAAGACAGATTTGTCTTTGCACACCCACCTAGCCAGGAACAAATTTTGTATTTTTTCCAAGGATGGAGAGCTTCTAAAGTGTTCTTGGGATTACCTACCTAGCACAGCAGTGAAGAGTGGCTTTAAATATTTTGATAAAGGATTCTCATCTTAGTTGCTTGTTATCAAAACCCTTCAGCCAATGTCAAATGAACTCAAGGGGATCTCTACAAAAATAAAGTTTAACTTTAAATTAACTTTTCACCAAATCATTACCACAAAGCATGAAATTTTCTCAGTACTGAGAATTGCCCACTGAAATTGCATCCTCGTCCAAATCTCCCTAATTAGTCACACTCAGAGTAAGTGGATCTTTTTAAAATCTGCACTGCTGGAGCTATTTGCTTTGAGAGATGGTACTTCCACCCACTGCTTGCTGCTGGAACTGGGCTTCGCAGGCAGGCTCCCATTGTGTGTAAGAAGCTCCTCGTGTGGGGCACCAAGCCCATTCCTGATAACGGCAGAAGAGACAGACACATTTCTCATAGCCAGGAAGTGTGATGAATCTCTGGCAAATCCACCCTCCAGACTACATCTGTGCATCAGTGGCATCATTAGTAACTTAGTGGTAGCGTCTTCACAGAGAACAGGGGTGCAGGGTGGTGACCCAGCTTCCAAAAATACATCAAACTAAATATTACGAGTATGATTTGTTGAGGCATGAGCTAAGCCAAGATCAAAATGTGCATGTTAACATTTTCAGTGCAAAATGTAAAGAATTAGTCACACTACTAATAGTTTAAGGGGAAGAAATACACTGGGTTGTATTTCTGACTTGAATAAAACCCAGACTTGGTACTTGCCCACAAATCCCTGCATCACTGACCCCTCCATCCAGCCTGACATAAAATTACCCTGTATCTGAGTATAATAAGCTACTTTGTATCTTGTAATTTTTTCACTAAAGGTTCCTTGTCATAGTGACTTTTGGCAAAACATGTTCTTTTTAAAGATTCACTATCTCTACTGCAATATAACATCCTTAGTAAGCCCCATTTCCAGGGTAACAATAACAGATCATTGCTACCTCACTTTTATTTCAATTTATTTCATTGTACCCATGTTTAATACATAAGGTCATCTGGCTATACACTAATGTATTTTTCATTTTTTTTCCCAATTATCAGTGAAAATGTCTCTGATTCATAACTGCATCCTCAGAGTCTAACACAACACACAGTTCATGGAAGAAACAAATGCATTTAAATATATATTCTAAAATATCTAGCAGGTAAAATCAAGTGATAATTCACAGCAATTTATGAGACATAATTATAAATAACATGATGGCCCGGGAAATAAAGACAGACTGTTTTCAGAATAGGGAGCTATAGATACTTTTAAGTTAGAAAACCAAACTATGTGCTTCAGATTCAATCCTTTCTTCTCTTCAACCTGTGAATATAATTTTGTTGTCATCCTGTAGCTTCCTGTTCATGAAGTCTCCCATGAATATTCAACCAATATTTGACCACATCCTTATGCGCATCTCTAATGTAACAGTTTTCTATTGCAATTATTTATTTTACTTAGATGTGAGATTCTGAGCATCTACAGAGTAAAGATAAATTTATTTTTCACATTCCATGTAGTGTCTGTTGTACAATTAGTTCTTATATGTCATGGCTTATTTGTAATCCTTGTTGTACTACAAAATTTGTAAGAGCTGATGAGATACTTACGTCTGCAGGGAATGAAAATCTCTACATTACTAGCGGACCATATGGGTAAATTGAACAGAAGTTCTCTACATTCCTTGCCTTTTCAGTAAAAATAATTTTGTCTTCTCACCAGTGTGTGCTGATATTCCCAAGATCTTTAGATGAGATAGAGTGCTTTATCCTAGTGTACTTCTAGTATTTTGAAATCTGGTTTCTTATCTCTGCATTTAAGAGTGTAAAGTGTTTTTTGTGTCAATAGGTATCCTTGACTTGGTCTATTTTTATGCTGCAATGATGGATAAAAGCAATCCAATTTTCAATGGGTCAGAGTTGTTTAACCTCATGAAGATAGTCTTATATATATAGTAGAGATCTGAAATAAGACAGATCTCTGACTAGTTCAAAGGATCTGTGATTTTTACCATATTGTTTAACTGTAGCAAAAAAAAAAAAGCTTAATTGCTGATAGGTCATGGTGTTTATGTATATTTGCATCAAACCTGAACCAAAAGAAATCAATTAGACATGGGTTAAATATCATAAAGAACATACCAGAAAATATATATCATTTCTCCATCTCTGATTAACATTTAAAACTCCACTGAACTGTTTAATTTCAATATTTTTATTGTTCTAAATTGCCACCAGAAGAGTCTCATGTTTCTTTTTAAGGGAAGTCTTTCCAATTAGCTATTCTGCTCAGTAATGCAAAAAGGAACACAATTTTTAAATATAATGCCTTTCTCCTCCCCCAAAGTGAGAAGACATGATCATTTAAGGATTGAAACTAATTTTATTTCTGTTCTGGTTTTATGGACTGCATTTACTACACTCACCCTCAGGGTAATTACCATCATGCAAACCCTAAAAACAATTTCAGCACGACTCTTAAGAACAAATTCTATGTACTGTCACTGTAGAAATAGAACAGTACTTTTTTCTCCTTTAAATTGCTCCCCGGGAGAAAACATGTTTCTATGGTGAGTTTTGTGACATAATTTGGAAAATGTAGGCATTTTGGACTGAAGAAACAATTATATCTTGTCTTCATTTATTTTAAAATCATCTCTGAGAAACTATTCTCAGATCAGCAGTGATTAGAATGGTGGAATAGTTTCCTTCTTTATCTAAAGATGCTAAGTCATTAAACCCCTTTTCCTCCTACATAAACACACAATTCTTGTTCTTACAGATGAACAATGATCAACTAAATTAAAACACACACATGCACATGGTTATCTAAGGTCTTTGGTCAAATGCATCAGGCCTTGACAGTGTATATGATGCAGAATAAAGGAAAGGTGAGTCTGACAACCTAGAAGGGCATGAGGTAGGAAAACAGCAAAGCCGTGTGAGATACAATCAAAGCCTTTGGTAATTATTTAAATTTTAATGACCTATCAGAGTGGAAAACACTTCACCATTAATATCCCTCTAAATATTCCCTCTTGCTTGAAACTGACTAAAGCTCTCACTCTTGGGATTTTGTGAAGCAGCTCTGGTGTCCTTTTTTCACGAGTGTCTTTAGTTGCTCTGTTAGGGCTCCTTCAGTAGCTGCAGTCCAAGGCATTTACCTCTCATGTTATTTTGGCTTTGGGGAAGAGTGATAAGTCACATAGGGCCAGATCTGGGGAATGAGGTGCTTGAGAACATATCGAGGTATTTACTGCGCCTCCCTTGGGTGGCACTCCATAGCCACAATCAACATGTCAGTGTATCCTTCAATTGAAAAACATTAAGTGTTTACGATATATTTTCGTCTAAGTGAAGTTCTGAAATGAGAATTGAAGTAATCAGTGCTTCAACAGATGACCAGATATACATTTGTAATAAACATAACATAATGCTATCTATATCAGCTCATGAAACTGGTTACATAAAGCATTTTTTAAAAAATGAAGCAAATTTCTTTCCTTTGACAAAAATCTTGTAAGAAAAGTAGAAACA